>CAMOHE010026111.1:0-23501 GCA_946598075.1 Artocarpus hirsutus | reverse complement strand
TTTTGACACAATCTAATATTTTCTTTAACAGGATGATGGAATAGATTGTTGTTGGATATAAAGTGAATCATGTGAGGAATATGAGTGATTAAGAAGGAATTTGTCCCTCATTTATTATGAAAAAGATATCTATGGGCCCCTCGATAAGTTAGACTGAAGAAAAATGTATGGCCATACTGGATGAATTGATAAGGGTTATCAATATCAGTCTACTTAAGATCGAGAAATAATATGATTGAATAGTATAAGGCTGACATAAACCATGCCTTATGTTCAATCAAGGTATCTAGAGACAAAAGGACTTTAATATTTATTGTGGATTAGGTTATGTCGGATTATTGGCATTCGCATAACTTAGGTAATCACAATGTCTTGCTAGAAGCCGCTTATGATTTGTGGGCCAGAAATAGAATTTCAAGCCTGCTACCAACGTTATGTGAACCTACAGGGTCCCACACTTAGAATAGACCAAGAACAAATTTTGGGTTAACTGTATCTAGGTTCGATGAACCTGATAATATCCAGATTCGATGTACTAGGTATGTCTAGGTTCATTGAATCTGACATTATCTAGATTATCTGAATTATATTCAAATTAATGACATTATTTACATTTTCTAAATCATATTCGAATTACAGATATTATCTAAATTCTCTGAGTCATATTCAAATTATAGTTTACCCTAGTTAAAATCTAACTCTATCTCGAAGTTAATAGATATATATATATATATCTGTTTTAGGGTTTTTAGTCGAATGAAGAAGAGAAAAGGTGTTCTCTCATTCTAAAAAGACGAAAGACATCAACACCCTAAAATTAAAGCGAGTCATTTAATGCAAAGGAGATGGTGCTAGCACACCAATTCATTTTTGAGAGAGAGTCTGTTCGTGTGGATACCTGCAGAGGGCGTTGCTCTAAGTAACAACATCTGAATCCGATCCCGAATACTAAAAGCTTGAGTTAGAGTGTCACCGGAGTGAACCCACTCGCTCCTTTCCAGAATCTTGCCCATTTTGTCATCTTGGTAAGATTTCATGACTTTCTTATTAACCTAATCGAATTGCATGGATCCTGCGAGGGTTTTGTGAGAATTAGTTTTTAATTTTTTGCTGCGTATTTGATCATAAAAATCCAACAAAACCCAACAACTAATAGGAGACCTTTAGCATGAGGTTCAACACTAGTTAAGATACTTATTTAAAAAGACAGAGAAAAAAGAAAAGAAAAGAAAAGAAAAGAAAAGAAAAATAAAACATCTTCCCCACCAACTCCGATGAACTCATCCATCACCTTCGGTAAACACCTCCTTTGGTGAAGATCTTCATTGCGCTTTTCGTTGAGCCCTCTGATCACCCACACTGCATCGCCATTGCAATCTCGACCCTCTTCGATCCCTACTGCCATCCACGTCTAGTCCCCTCAATCCTTGCGCGATCATAGTGATAGATGGAATTCTCTTTTTCTTTTTTTCTTTATTTCTTTTTTTTTTGGTGCTCTGGAAAAATGGGAAAAGATTGGAAATTGTTTCAATTTTGGGCATCAATCGAATGGTTATGTTACAATTTAAGGAAATTTAGATCTTTTTTATCTCCAGAATTTTCATATCTGTAAATAAAATTTACAAAAGACTTTCAAAAAAGAATTTACAGCGCGTGCTGGAGGAGGAAAGATTTGTTCACGCAGCCGTAAAGAAGGAGGCTAGTTTGCACTACATGGGGAATAATGGGTGGGGGGCCGTGTGCTGTTTGCATTTTGACCCATTTGATAATGTTCTTTATGTCCAACAAAAAGATAATTACTTGAACTACTTTCCTTAGTTCTCATCATCACCAAAATTTTAACAACATACACGTATGAGAGGAAAAAACAACTTAAATGAGAAGATTAAGGGCAGAGAAATTGAAGCTAGTTCCATGCCACGAAAGGGGGTTCTATGCTACTGCCGTTGTGGGGGGTATTTCGGGGTGGGTTCACCACCGTGCTTCTCTCACATCCACATCAGCGCCTACTGGCGTCATGGTTACCAACGATGGACTAAAGAGCAAAATGATTTAAACTAGATTGAATTTGATTTGGTTTTTCTTTAGGAAGATTTTCTTTCTTTTTTTTTTTTTTTCTAGAAAAGAAAAAGGTATAAGGTGGTAAGGACTATATTAAGTTCGTTAAACCCTCATGAGATTCAATATAGGCCCTTAGATCATCTTCCACGGTGGGGAAAAAAAGTGCCCCCATCATAGACTTAGCCCATTTTATATAAGCCTATTACTTAGGCTTTATTCTCAACTAGTGAAGAACGATCAAAGGGTGAAGTATGGTTCGTTAGTTTAAATCAATGATGAAAAAGGATAGAATACCAAGGGTACACACTACAAAAAAAACTATATTTAACGACATATTATTTACGACATGCAGTTTTTAAATGTCGTTGAAAAGTATATACAACGACATCTCCAACAAGCATGTCGTTAATAACATTTGAAACAATATTAACGACATACATATAAACGTCATATTAAAGGTCTCTATTTAAAGACAATAGTTTAGTATCGTTAAATTATTTAACGACAAGTAGAAAATGTCGTCAAAGCCTTAGAGATTCTACGACACCTCTTATAGACGACATTGGTCAAGATGTCGTCTATAAAAGATGTCGTAGAATCTCTAAAACTTTGACGATATCTCCTACTTGTCGTTAAATGATTTAACGACACTAAACTATTGTCGATAAAAGAAGACCTTTAATACGGCGTCTCTATAGATGTCGTTAATTATTGTTTCAAATGTCGTTAAAGGTAGACTTGTTGAAAATGTCGTTTATGTACTTTTTAACGACATTCAAAAACTACATGTCGTTAAATGTAGTTTTTCTTGTAGTGACATATAGCTCTTTCACATCAGATTATGGCTTAAGTACAATAAAAATAATTACAAAACAACCATCATATTTTTATTAAAATTCAATGTCACACCCTATACTTTTGAAAATATCTTATATATTGCAAATTTCTTATAAAAATATTTGAAAATAATTTTTTTTAACAATTTATGAGAATATTTTCATTTTAATCACAAAATTAAATCTACTATTGTAATCATAGATATTTCACACAGACATACAAATTTATTTTACAAAATAAAAAATTACCAATACACAAATTTCACAAATATTCCCTAAAACTATAGGGAATAAACAAGATCAATTTTAGAGTCAAAATAATAATAACAATAATAAAAGCAAAATCCAAGATTTCGATGGGGGCACCGAATAAACAGACATAGATCTAGGTGTTTACGGGTGGGTCGTGAGACCCATTGAGTCCAAATTTGATTAATGATCTGCCATCAGAATCCTCAACAAGAAAAGATGTGAATCAACATTGTTAGAATTTGTGATTCTTGCATATTGTCTTTTGCTATAGGCCGTTGGATCTCATCCTAATTGTTTTCTAGACCTATCGAGTAGTTCTTATGGCTCTTTGTTATTGGTGATGGTTGCGACCTAATACAATCTACACAAGCCTGAGAGACAGTGTGAGACGGACGAGGTGAGATGGTTGTGTAGCCGTGCAATGGTTGAGGTGAGGTTAGTGTTAGACTAGGTGCCTTAAAAATTAAATAATGTAATAGTTTTTTAGACATTTAATCAATAAAGAAACATATTTTTCATATATCAAATATTGTCCTCTTATATTCATTTATGTTGAATGCATGATAAGCAAACAAAAAGTCTGAGAATGTCAATTTAAACGTTTAAGATCATGCATATATAATGGACGGATTATACAGAAGACATAAATCTTAAAATGTTGATCTAAATAATAAAAGTTCCACGATCGAGAGAATAAAATTTGACACTTTATTCATGTTAAGATTGTTATGTTGTTTACATCTCTAATAAAAGATGGCTAGCCTTAGTCATTAGAGTGGGACTCCACAAGTAGGACATTAACATATTGTCATTGGTGACAATATATTAAATTGAGACTAAATGAGTCTGTATACTTTAGATAATCACATGTGTTATATCTTAATCCTGAAATGAATCAATGAGTCTGTATTTTTGACTTGTGTCTTTTAATGTACCAAAATGTGACATCTTGAATTATATGAAGGTACACATACCGGTATATTAGAGACATAGATCTTGAATGATGTAAGCTCGTTATTTATAGATATGGAATCCATACCTCTTTTGTGGGGTTAATTATATTCTTTTATAGACATTATCCTATGATTGGAAACTAAAGAGTTAAACCATTTGAATATACATATGTAACCAAATAGTATACTATTTGTATTAGTTATGAATAGTAAGTATTCGAATAGTGAGATAATAGAACATAAAATAAATATAATCAGGAAGGTAAACTGGAATTTATTCTTAAGCAGATTATGGATATCCTATGAGAATATTACACATGATGATATATCATGGACGGTTAACTTATTGGTGATAATTTATATATAATTTGAGAGTGTAGCTTTAAGCTTTTAGTATAATAGTTTTAGAGTTGATACATGTCAGGTTTTTTTTTTTTATAATTATAAGAGCTTGATCTATATATGTCCATCAAGTCTCCTTTGCTAGCTCACATATTTTTCTATAACTATACGACGTGTTTTTTGACATATTGGTTAATTTTTTGATTTGCTTAAATTTAGTAGATTGGATATAATAATTCATGTTTAGTTTGTTGGTTGAATTAATTTTATGAATTAATTCAAAATAAACATGTTGAATTATTTAAATATATTTTATTTGAATATAGGATTATTTGCATATGACTGTTTTAATCAGATAACTTTTGTGTTGAGTTATTTGGATTAAAAATAAAGCTTTATGAAACATACTCAGGTCAAATAAAGTAATAATTATCCAATTAATTCAAACAAGTGGATCGAGAGATATCAAAAGTCAAAAAAACGCATGGCAGGTGCCACGTCAGCCCAGTCGATCGACCCTTGTATAGGGCGGTTGACTACCCCTACCAGATTAGCGATCCATGTCTCACGTGTTTTTATGACGAGATTTGATCAAAACTTGAATTTTGAAACCTAATCTGAGAAGAATGAGTCCTCATCTGGCTACTACAAATAGGAAACGTATTCCTATGGTTTTTTATTATTAAGTGAGGTCACTTGAGAGGTTTGGAGAGAGAATTTCTATTACTCTAAAAAATTATTGTTCTACATTTAGAACATTTGTTCTTATTATTCTCTTGTGATTGTGGGGAGAAGTTAACTAGAGGAGAATTGAACGATGTGTGCCCACTCGCATTTAGGTCGTGGAAAAAAGAATAGCAAAGAAGACCAATTGGTTGAGGCTATTCCAGACATGATTCTCAAGAGGAGTTTTGTCAAACAAATTTCTATCAAAAGTGTGGTTTCGATTTTATAAGGTATGAAAGATATATTATTAATTTATCATATATAGCATGTTTAACTCGTTTATAGAAAAGCTTTTAATTTAAAAATTTTAAAATTCAAGTGCGTACACGATTTCAAACAGTTAGTGACATGAGTTAGGAGGCGACACTACAAGAAAAACGACATTTAACGACATATTATTTACGACATGTAGTTTTTGAATGTCGTTGAAAAATACATATAACGATATCTTCAACAAAGATGTCATTAACGACATTTGAAACAATAATTAACGACATCTATATAGATGTCGTATTAAAAGTCTCCTTTTAACGACAATAGTTTAATGTCGTTAAATTATTTACCGACAAGTAAGAGATGTCGTCAAAGCCTTGGAGATTCTACGACACCCCTTATAGACGACATTGATCAAGATTTAATGTCGTCTATAAGAATGTCGTAGAATCTCCAAGGCTTTGACAACATCTTCTACTTGTCATTAAATAATTTAACAACACTAAACTATTGTCGCTAAAAGGAGACTTTTAATACGACATCTATATAGATGTTGTTAATTATTGTTTCAAATGTTATTAACGACATCTTTGTTGGTAAAAATTACATGTCGTAAATAATATGTCGTTAAATATGATTTTTCTTGTAGTGCGATAAGGGTGAAGAGGGACCGAGTGCCTACGATGTGGGTGGAGATCCACAATGGTGGAAGGCTGGGGGAAGATCAATGATTGTGCAGTTGCTCTTAAATTTTTAAGGCCTTAAGACTTATCTAATGTTAAGGTTAGGAGGAGTTAAATGCTAAGATCTAAAGTAAATTGGATATATAGCTAAGATTTAATTGGATAAAAATGATTTGTGATAAAATTTTGGATGATTATAATTATGAAATTAAAAAAAAAATGAGTGTGATCAAGTGTAATAGCCTTCATTTTTTCTTTTATGGCAAAGATGATTTTGGACATAGATTATCAATCTAAGCGTCAACTTCACTCCACCGATAGAGGAAAAATCTGCTCCGCACTACAACTTTCCTCTATATTTATGCATGTGTAGCTGATCAGCTGTAGACAAGTTGAGGATACAATGACCTAAATTTTTTTTGAAGAGCTTACGTGGCTACATTTTGTAAGAATATGTGTAATACTTCATACATGGTGTCCAAAACATTATACTTCATAACATATTTTATACTTTATTAAATCAAAACACATATATAATTAAAAAAACGATTTTAGGAAGAAAAATTAAAAAAAAAAGGGATAAAAAACGTTTCAAAGAGTAAAACAAAAAACTTTTCAGCTAAAAAATAAAATAAAATAAAACGTTCTTTAAAAACATCCAAGCATTTCGAGTTAGTGCGTTTCGAGGACACTGCCTAAAATTTATTTTTACTTTATATATATATATATATATATATTAATATTAAAATAATAATATGTAAAACATGTTAAAGATATGTGTGGTCTCCGTCATTTGACTTGTAGCGTATCGCACGATGATTGTTGTTGTTATTACTGTAATTTACAATTTGCATTGATAAGACTTCAAGTTTTGGAGGGATCATTCTGCCCAGAAGTTGGAAAGACAGAAGGTCGTGCAGGTTCTCGTTCGAAAAGATACCGTGCTTTAGTTTCAAAAACGTGCGTAAACGAGACACGTACGTGGAGCTATGATATCTACACTGCAGTCTAGTTTGCAGACAAATCAGAACTGTCACATCAAGGGATAACGATGATTTGATTCTTAGTCAAACGTAGGATCTGCTAAGGAGAAGAAGAGGATAGAAAATCTTCTTCTTTAGCCCAAAAAATAAAAAAGAGAAAAGGAGAAGAATAAAATCCTTTCCAGCCTACGTCGGTGACGCTATTCGGGTACTTTGCTTCAAAAACATGTTATTCTTGTAGCTTAGCTGTAGACAAGTTGTAGGCAGTAGCATTTGTTAAATAGCTATTATCATAGCTTTTTAAAAGTGTAGCAGGAAGTTTAGTTAAAAAATATAACATATAAAAGTTTTATTTTGTATTATTTTATATGTTGTAATATATTAAAGTTATAATTAACAAAAAATTTGATTAAAATTGATCTTATTGAACACATTTTTTTGTTATAACTATTAGTATTTTAGCGTATTTGTAGACGTCAACTATCCCTTTGTTAATTAATATTGTTCTCAACGTAAAAGGCAAATTTTCAAAACTTAAATTTAAAAAAAAAGATAAAAAATGAATGGTTTTTATTGCAACAAATATCAAAATTGAAAATAATTGTTTAGACTGAATTGTTTTGAATGATTTTTTTTTTTTACTTGCTAGACATCAATTTTACTTTGAACTAAATCAATTGGTCCAAACTAGTAATTTCCAAACACGTGGGTATCCTATTGGACTTTTTGGGTTTTATAATGACCCAATTGGAGGGCTGACACTGTGCCAGACTCATATGACCTAATTTATTTAATTTGACTTATTCAAATGAATAGAGTGTTTAGAGTTTGAACTAATAGTTTTAACTATTATAACAATTTAAATTTTATAAGAGAATACTATAGAAAAATTGGTTTGAACCATAAATTATTGTTTGGGTTAATTATATAATTATACCTTTTAGTTTTAGTTATTTGTTAATTTGTCCATCTGTTTCTAAAAACAACAAAGATATCTTTTGAATTTAAAAATCTAATTTCAATTTTATCTTTATGAATGGAAAAAAAAATTAGGCAAACAACATAACTACCCTTACATGATTATGGAAAATATTTTATAAATCTAAAAACATAATAAATCTTAAAACAAAACATCTTATTTTAGGGAAAAGAAGACCTTAATTAGTTTTTAAGGTTTTTAAATGTAAAAGTATTTTTTAAAAAAGTTTCAAAAAGAAAAATATATTTTAAAAAGAAATTCAATCTAATTAAAAGTATCTTTATCTTATCGCTATGTTTTTCTATCCAAAAAGTTTACAAGAGATAAGATTGAAACAAGTTTTTCAAGTGCAAAAGATATCTTTGTAGCTTCTAAGAACATAAAAATAAAGTGAAAATATAAAGTGAAAAAAATTAAAACTATGAGACATAGTTTTGTAATTAACCTTTGTGGTTTTAGTTATAGCTCTCAAGCACCCTATAAATAAAAAGAAGGATATAAGATGGTCATCACGTATCCTTATTAAGTGGGATATCCTAAGATAGTGAGGTAGTCATAACTAATAGAATTACCCCATAAAAAGACCAATATAAAGTCAAATTTTGATACCTACCCCCTCTCTCCCTCATTCACATTCTTTGCGAGTGGTCTATCACTACGAAAAACTAAACTTTTTAGTCACAATAATTTTTAGTAAAACTTTAGTCACAACAAAATATTGTAACTAATGTACAATTAGTCACAAACTTTAGTTTAATTTTTGTTGTGAATAAAACTTTTAGTCACAGAATTTTTAGTTATAAAATATTTTCGTGACTGAAAGCCATATGACCAACAGTTTTAGTTATAATAAAAATTGAACTAAAGTTTGTGACTAAATACACATTAGTCACAACAAGTGTAACGACTAAAAGTTTCACTAAAAACTATTATAATTATAAGTCTAATTTTTTGTAGTGTATGGAAGAACTATGGGTGGCTGTTCTAGTGCCATTCACGCACTGCACCGTGGAGATCAAGATTCCAGATACTTTGGGATTGCCGAATAGACATCTTAGAGATTTACTCCAGTTTTGTACGCTTTTTTTTTATTCTTTGACACTTTCCGCCGCCAGCAGTTTGGAACTCCTTTGGACTTTTTCGGTTTATAATGGCCCAAGTGGAAAGAGTATAGTATGCCCGATTCTTGTAGCATAATTTATTTAATTTGATTCATTCAAAGCAAAGAAAAAAATGAGGATATAAGGTAGTTATCATATATCCTAATTAACTGTGATATCTTTAGATAATGAGATAGTGATAGGATTTTCCAATAAAAGGGTAACATAACTTTGTAAATTTTTTACATAAAAAAAATTTGCGTGTATATATTATCTCTTAATTTAACTAAGTAATACTCTTTTAGAGATGATAATTAAAATATTTATGAATTAATTATCCAAATAAAATCTCATCATGACTCAAATTAATTATTTAGTTGCAAAATAAATTATTAGTACTTTGAATATTAATTAAAATTGGATTCAAAATTTTCCACAATAGGATAATTATCATAGTTTATATTTGATTTTTTCTCCTAATTAATTAAATAATTATTTCTTAACTGCCTTTGTAGGCTGGCCCATACGCCCAATCCTTCGAGGTTGTGGTAGGAACCCAACTGACAAGATTCATACGTTATTTCGTCACACCAGTTGCATTATATTTTAACTGTAGGGATTATGGATATATAAATCAAAAAGAAATAATAACAAATAATTTAATATTCGATTAATTATCCATTTAAATATTAACTTTAAAGCTACTCCATTAAAAGCCCGAAGCTATATTGTTTAGTATAGATAATATTACAAAACTCTTGTTACTTTGTCCATGATCTCTCTTATAAAAAGATCTCTATAGGTTATCCTTAATTAACTTAAGCACAAATTGCATCCTACCTTCTTGATTACTTTAGATCAAAGTCCTATTATTTCACTATTAAAAAAACCTTATTTATAACATACACAAATAAAATATTATTCAATAACTAATTTAACCAAATGACCAAGGCATTGTTTGCTTTTTCAAGTCCTCTCAAAAAGGATAACAGAAAACTATTGTGAAGTAGTTATGTATTCCATATTCTAAGAATCACGCTCTCATTGAATATAAGTCATGCCTGCAATATACTAATAGGGTAATCTTAGATCATCGAAATTCTTTCCTTTGTTATAAGTTATAAATATTAAGGTCATGAATCTACTTCTGAATTAAAATCATCACATAAATGATTATCACAATCAATTTATTTAGTTTAAAAATATCAATAATACCAATTACACTCTAGGTCCAATATGATATATATTATTATTAGGTTTAAATTAAGTCACTACTTTGGACTCCCGGCTTCAAATTACAAGATAAGTTGTCTCTTTGATTGAAAGTAGATGCCTATTACAATCTTATATAATGAAAAAAGTGCATATCTTCATTTCATAGATTGCAAATTATATAATTAAACTATTATCTCTCAATTATATCAAGATTTAGTATTAATAGTTTTAGTGTTTTTGTTTACTTGATATGTAATCAACAATATGGATGTAAATATGAGACACATTGATACATGATATAAACGTATTATTTTTTATTGTTCTAAAACGTCTCAAATCAATCCAATGTATGTACTCTTTAGGGAGCAAATTCTAACAGCTTGATGTATGCTATGATGTGCACTTGATTTGACATTTGCTATGAAATTTGATTAGCTAATAGGTGAATGGATTTTTGGTAGGCCATAGCGACGCCAATTAGGCTCGTGATTTAGATGAGCAAATTAACTTCTTGCTATACCTTCTTGCTCAATAACCTCGAGCAGCAAGAAACAATCTTGTACAACATTATTGACTATGGAATTAGAGTACTATACTTATTTTGTTGCTGTCAAAGAATATTGTAATGAAATTGGGAATGATAGAATTTTATTGGCCCAATATAGGGGAAGGATCCAAAATCCATGAGAAGACCCGTAAGGGGAAAAATCCTCAACTAGGAGAGAAAACACTCAAACTTACATTCAATACTTAATATTCTTGTCTAACCATTAAAATAAGTAATATGACTATTATAGTCCACTTCTAAAACAATAACATGATAATAGCTAAAGCAAATGACATAATAAACAAATAACAAAAAAAATAGCCAAAATAATAAACAAAAATAGAGCTAAATAGATAAGCTAATACAAACAATAGTGCATATATGAAAAATGACTACTGTAGTTGTAATCTTCTTACATCAGAAGAGGTGTTTGGATGAGGAGGTTTGTTTGAGAGCTTCGTATTGTGGTGCGTACTTGAGAGCTCGACGCTATACATTGAGACAACATGCCTATTCTTGTCTATGTAAAGGACCTCAAATATTATGGAAAAACCAAACACATTGACATCAGATACTATTTCATTAGAGACATGGTTGTGCAAAACGCACATTTCTTCAAGTTTTGTCGATTCTCTAGCTAAGCCTATAGCTCGAGATGTTTGTTAGGCTCATCTTGGGAGTCTAGGATTGCATAGATTGTGATTCATTTGTATTATTGAGTTGACTACGACCTTTAGATATTTTTATTTGGATTAATTTATGAAAATGATGTTTCTTTTTCTATGTTTAGTTTGTGACATGATTTAAATTTAGCATTCACATTGAAGAAATGTTGAAAGATTGTGATTGGCTTACTCACACGCACGATCGCCTTGGCACTTAGAGAGCAAGAAAAGACAAGACTACAAAACTTAAGGCACTCAGAAAGCAAGCTAAGCTGAAGTTATTATTAAAGCGTCACTTTGGAAAGAGCCAAAATGATGAGGTCATTTTTTAAGGCTAACTATAAATATATATTAAGAACTCATTGTCCTTAGGAAACCTATAGAATAGCCGGAGGTGAAACCTTAATCTGACGTCAAGTAATTAGCATATAATAAATTTGAGTGAAACGTCAAGCGGTGATTGAACTAAGATCCTTATAGTGTTTTTATTTTTTATTTATTTTTTAAGATGAGACATACACTCCTTAAAGATAGAACCTCACAATAGCATATATTCATACTACACATGCTTAGCGACCAATATAAGGAAGTGCAAGAATGAATCCTTGCTTCTTCATCGTGCGAGTTTTATAGATCATTATGATTTATTGATCCTATATATTATGTCTTATGGAAATTTTAGTTAAATATGATCAAGAGGTGAAAGTGTGATGTGTATATATACAGCACTCTAGCGAGTTTCTTGTGGTCATAATTGATCCAATCTAAAGGGGCAATGTTCCAAAAAAAGTCATTCCAATGCTAAGTGATATAGAGATTATGAAAAGACTATTTAGTATCACATTCACGGTTTATATTATTGTCGATAAGTTATGTTAATTCTAAATGTGAACAAAAAGACTAGTGACAGGTTGTTACATGGCTATGATTCACTTAGAGAGATTGAGGAGGTTAAAAAATTGACATGACTAAATGAGTCTAGGACATACGAGACACTATGGGATGTTTTTAACTAGTTTGACTGATTTAGTATAGTGCTTCTAAACTTTTCCTTTGTACGTGGCTCAAAAGTTGCATAGTTTGCTTACCTTGTATGAATGGAACAATGAGTATCATAGTGGTAGAGACGCATTTTTTTGAGCCCATTATGTGAAACACTACCACAAACATGGCCTTCCACGACGATTAAAAACCATTGTGAAAACCTCCATTGTGGTACCAAATTGAGTTTTCACAATGGTTTTTTATCGTCGTGTAACATCCATTAGGTGCCAAATTTAGGCATGAACCTAGACCATTTAGCGCACTTTATCACAACGGTTTTCATAAAAAAACCATTGTGGCAATAATCCTTACACAATGATTTTATGAAAAAAAAAACCATCGTGAAAATAACGCTTAAGCTACGGTTTACTCAAAAAACCATCATGTAAGATCAATATTACACAACGGTTTCTTAAAAAGTGTAGTGGAAAATTAGTCTTGGAAAAAAAAATATGCTAAATTTTTTATTTCCTAAGGGATGGCCAGTCTCGTGTGTTATCTATTACTACAAGGCCCTGATTGAAAAAAAAAAAAAAAGATATATACATTGAAATTACAAAGTCTTTACAAAATCATTTACATTGAACTATTTTACATAATCATTTATCTACTATTCTAGCTAAATTTGACATACCTATTTACAAATTATACCTACTCAACTCTAACTTCATTTATATCCATATGTTTATAAAATTCCTTTTTTGATAGAGCTTGTATACCATTATTAATTATATCCCACATGTAACATAGAATAAAAAAAATCACATTTTATGTTTCTTTGTTGTCTTGGACATGTATGGTTGGAACCGTTCGCCGCTTGCTTTGTTACACGACTTCCCACTTGAAGTTTTCAATCATTAAGCGCCCTAACAATATGTCACGATTAAAATGCATGAATAAACACAATTATGTAAAACTTAACATAGTTAATTTTATAAGAAAAATTAATATTTACAATCTTGTGAGTGATATGAAATCATCACGCGATGGGGTTCTGAGGGGATCAAACCAAAATATTTGGTCCTCCCATGTTCAAACAAGTGCCAACATCTAATGTTTTCAACATTGTATGGCATGAAAAATAATTTACCCTTGGTGCTTGAGCTAAAAGGTGGAGGAGTGACATGGCACACTTTCTAACATCACTCTATAGGTCTCTTGCAGCACTGGAAACAAGAGCCGGAGATATGAAGGCAAATTGAGTGCCTTGCCTTGACAGTCACAACATTCCACCAAAAAACTACAATGAAAACAATGCAGTAACTTATATGAACGCGCCTTATAACTCTACTTAGATTTTAAAAAGTAAGAATTAAGGATAAAGCTATTACCTGAGGCATACCATTATATAATTCGCCCCAGTTTATCGAAGGTGATGAAGTAGTAAATGTCTTCTTCATACCCTACATAGATTGGCATTTCATTGCCAGTGATTATTTCCAGTATCAGGCATTGAACAATCAACCCATGACGTATAAAAGAATATGCATATAAAGCTAACTGCTTAAATTCTTGAGGTACTAAAAAGAAGTTAAATGAAGGTAGTGGCTAATCCATAACAGGTTGTTTCTTAACCGCTCATTCTTATTCTACCTCAAGTTGTGATTCTCTTGCTTTTCTAGTGCTTTTCTTTTTTGGCATTTGTTTCCCTCATGTTGAGGAACATGGCTAGGCGCTTGACTAGTCTTCGTCATTGCAACGACTTCAATTAATCTTTTTGGCCATGCAATGAAGCTTTCGATGACTTCACCCACAATTATTGCTTCAATTGTCAGAACAGGCAATTTAGCTATTCTAACTCTAGTAGTAATGATGTTAACGCACACATTTTCATCCCCTAAGGGTTTTTCATGGACTGTAGCAGTTGAAAGACTCTCCATCCATACCTTCCTAAGTGTAATAAGTGTACACCCACCATTAATTCTATAGTAACAAAGAGATTGCATTCTTGATATTGTTTGGGCTCTTGACAATGAGGTGACATCTGGACTTTTATAGCTTGTGGAGTTTCTGCTACACTGTCAGGAGGGTTACAGCTAGCCTTAAAGTTGTTGTGTTGTGAAATGCTCTCATCCGTCAGTCTAGCATGTCCTTAGAAATAAATTCGATCTCAAGACCTCATACTTCTGCAATTTCCATCTGTATCTTCGACATGTGGGAATCAAATTTTGAACTTGGTAGGAGGTTGAAGTATTGAGACTGCTTGACATACTTTATTGACTACAAACACATCCTAAATTTTCCAGTGGAATGTGCCACAACACCTACGTCAACACTCTATTCTTACCATCTTTTGGCTCATTTCCTTTCTTCCACCTTGACTCTTTACAAACTGGGAAATAATTCTCGTCCTCATACTCATTCCTATAAAGAACACAATTATTTTTAAGAGCATGAATTTTCTCATACTCTATACCCAGCGTGCTCAAAGTCTTCTTAACCTCATATACTAGTTGGTAATTTATTACCCTCCGATAGAAGCCTTACTCGAAATTCCAAAAGATTTCTGAAATTAGAATTTGACCACCAGGCCATCCGATGCTTTCAAATTCTATAATCCAACTAAGTGGACAATTTGGTGAAATTGATACACCCCTCATACACAAGTGTCTCGGTATCATTCATCATTGTTTCAAATAAGTCTAGACGGTATATAAAGTGTTCTTTCAAATCATCGGCTATGTCGGCCATATTGTTGTGATCATCCATATTATCTTTCATAATAGTTTCCTTTTCTTTTTTCACTAAAGCTAGATTGCACTTAGACTCGCCATGAAAATGCCACGTTTGGTAACTACTTATAATCCCATTTTGAGATAAAAGTCCTCTAACAATTGGAATTGAATGAGATCTATAGTGTCCACATTAAATACGAGGACACCGAATTTTATCACCATGGGCATAAGTTTTGGCAAAATCCAAGAACTTCCACACCATTCATAATTTCTCTAGACAGTCAAAAATTCCACGTCTATTTCTATATCCATTTCGCAAGTCCTAAATCGAAAAATATATAATGCAATTCAATTAAAAAAATTTCACAAATTAATTAACTTACCAAATATAAATCACACCATAAATCCACAAATTTCACAAATTATTCATGCCCATCAATTTCAATATAACTAATCATGCTCCAATATCCACAAATTTTACATAGCAAAAACTAATCATGATTATAAATTTCAAACCAAAAAGTTAATCAACAAAATCAAAACTTATTTATAAATATACCTAATCAAACACTTACGATTAGGAAAGAGATTAAGGAGTATGGAGCCAGAGAGGGACGGCGACTACAGTTTCGGGAGGTTCTGGATGTGTTTTAAAGAGCTAAATTTATGATTCGTGTTTGATTGTCAAGCTGAAATGAAGATGTTGATGAACCTTTCACGACGGTTTTTTCTAAGAATCATTATGAAAAGAAACAATATTCCATGATGGTTTTTCAAAAAAACTACTGTGGAAGGTCTAATCTACCATGACAGTTTTTAGGAAAAACTGTTGTGAAAGAAATCCTCTCCTACCATGATGGTTTTCATCTTCTCAGGTGAACTCCCCACTTTTTTTCCTCCTTACCATGACGATTTAAAAAAAAAGTCATTAAATGAAGATAGTATAATCTCCAATTTCTAATAGTAAAAGTAAGAGATGTTGAACATCTAAAGGTTTATAATGACTCAATAGAGGATCCCATATTGGCCTGACTCATGTGGCGTAATTTATTTAATTTGATTTATTTAAATTAAATAAAAAAGAGGATATCAAATAGTTATCATGTATCTTAATTTAATGTGATACCCTCGGAGAGTGGAACAGTGATAACTGATGGGATTCCTCAATAAAGGACCAACATAACGTTAATATTTGATATGTGATAAAACTCTCTATCTTCCTATCTCATTCATGTTCATTGTGCTGTCCATGGTCCATCAAAAACAATGGGTTTCCTAGTGACTTTCACACATTGTAAGCATGGAGATTGTGATTCTAAATACCACGGGATTGCTGCATAGAGATCTTGGACCGTATTTGTTGGTGGATTAAAGATTTGCATTGATTTTGTATGATTTCATTAACTCCATTTTTTCATCCGGTCGGGCTAAGTGGAATTTTTTAGTCATTTCAAGCCTTAGAAAATTACGAGTGTAAAAAACACACAAATTTAGCTTTAGAAACATAGTGATGTAGAAAAAAATTGTAAAAGCCTATAATTTTAAATTAAATATCACTCAAAATAAATTAATTGTGACTTAGTTTATAATTATTGAATAATCACTATAATGTTGGCTTTTCAACAACTTCAATTCATGGGAGATACGATGTTGCTGGAATTGACGTTAGTTCTGTCGTCCTCAAACATGGACCATATGTATTTGTGGATCATCCTATCGATAATTATAGTACAACTGCAGCAGATGTGGGAATAGGATGCTTATAAAATAGTATATTTTTGTTTTGATTATTTGTTATTATTTTAGAGAAATTAAATTCAAACATTTTATTTATAATTCATTGGAAAATTTATGAGTGAACTATCATATGGATCGAATATTAGTCAATTCGTGGATGCACGTATAATAATGTCGAACCCATAAAATCTTTACGTTCTCTTCTTATTTTATTTCATATTATTATTATTATTATTTTTTATTTTATTTTATTTTATTTTATTTTATTTTTTCACATTTCATCACAGCATCAATACGGGTGCCATGTATCTATTTCGTATAGTGTTTCCTAATGGTGCTTGTTTGGCTCATGATCTTTGTTCTTTGCAGGTTATGCTTTTGTGTATGTTATCTTTTTATCTCTTCTTCTTGGGTTTATTCGATTTCGAGATTTTTTTTTTTTTTTTGAGAAATTACTCTAAATGTAGGATTTAAAAAAACTACTAGTAAATTATAGCATATGTTTTTAAAAAGTGAAATATATATCATATTCAAATATATCATGTCTTTTCTTAACTCCAGCAACGATGGCTGAGCGCCTTCTGTCTCCTTTGTTCTCCTTTTTCTCTCTCTTCTCCCCGTCTATTTCTCCCCTTCCGTACTCTCTCTCTCTCCTCTTTGTTGAATCGCTCTTTTTCCACCTTGTTCTTCTTCATCTAACCTTATTTCTCTCTCTTCTTCGCCCCTGTCATCGTCCGTGAATCATCTTCTCCTCCACTCCCGAAGCACCAGTTTCTCCTCGACACGTCCATCGAGACGCTCATAGCATTCTTCTTTTCCTCCGAGCCTCGATCATCACTGATGACGAAGAAGATTGAGAGACAGAGATTTGACGGATTCGTGCCATCGAGGGAGAGAGATCAAGGACTGTGGCTTTGCCATTGATAAAGATATGAGGCTTTGTCAGTGCTGGCTTTCCCGACACTGGCCTCCGTCTCTACGATTTTTTTTTTTTTTTCAACATCTAAGTATGATATTCACCTCCTCCGGCAGAACTTTACCTTCGGTCCAGCTTCAAGCTTTGAGCTTCGAGCTCCATCATCAGCGCTGTCAAAATTGCACCTTGTAGCCCCGTTAATGGCGAGAGAGAGAGCAGAAGACAGTGGAAGGAAGGAGAAAGATCACGAGGGTTTTTTGGGTTTTAAAGAAACTTCGTTGTAAAATATGCCTTTAATTTCTATCCTCTAACTTTACCGCTATTCATTTTTAATCTCACCCCTAAAATATGATATTTCGCTCCTACCCTTTTTGTCTTTTGGGCATGTTTTCTTGGTTTGATGTACCTTAAAAAATTAAACAATTTCGGTTTAACATTTGTGCGCAAATTATTCCTTTATACATTTTGCCCACTATCAGAAATATTGTATTGTAATTGAATGGTCCATTCCGTTTATGGGTCTGGGTTGGGGTGTTCAAAAAATCCGCTAATCTACTCAAATCGCTTAATTCAAACCAAATCTGTTGTTTTTGTTTTAATTTTGGACGATTTAGATGTTTTTTTATGTAAATTTAATTTTTATTTTTAAAATATTTTTATGTAAGAATTCTTCTTGTTTTTTATGTAAGTTATTTTTCATTGGTTATTAAAGGAAGTTTTACACATATAAAATGTCCCTTTTTCACACTCTATGGTCACACATTTTCCTAATCATTCATCATTAGCATCCAAAAAACATAATCAAATTAAAAACAAATATATAAAACTAAGATTAACTCATGCAATAGAATCCTGCCTCCCCCATTCAGCGAGCATGTCTTCACTCGACAACGTCATTGGCCTATTTTCTACCGTCATTGTCATGTTATCTCTATTTGCCACCTACCTAACTCTCCACGACATCAACAAAGAATATTAATATGAGGAGAGGTTTTATCGACACAAGTAAAAAGCTTCAATTTAAATTTAAAATTTACTTGTGTTGTCTTATGTTATTTAGTTCTATTTTTTATTTTTTAGTTTGGCTATTGATGAACTTTGTTTTGTATTATTGTGACTTTTTAGTTTGGTTTTTGGTCTGTATTAAAGCTTTAAAGGTTAAATTTTTAAACATGTTTTAATTTTTGCTAGATATTAATTTTTTTTAATTTTAAACATAAACCGCCACAAACAAAACTGCCCAAACTACTTATGAGTGATTTGATTTGGTTTAGTTTAATTAAAAAAAAAATCAAATCGCACACACTGTCCGTAAATAAAATTTATTTTTGGTAGAAAAATTGTCCAACTATCCGCAAACACCCTAACGGATACATTGCTGAAAACCATCAAATTTGAGATTATTTTTTATAATTTTTTTACAACTTTTAATAAATTTTTTAAAGTTACACCCTGAAGGTGGTGTCTTTTATAATCTCTTCAAATTGATGGATATTGCTATAGTAGTTGCTCTTTTTAAAGGTAAATGTTTAATGCTGGTTTGGAATGCTTTACTTTGCAATGAAGTTTTAACTTTTTAGTTTCAATTATTATAATGTAAAGCTCTTATATGCTATGATATAAAGTAAAAATATATTATAATATAAAACTCTCATATGATACAGTATTTAAGGTTTAACTTCAAGTTTTAACTCCATTCTTAACAACACTACTATTTTGTGCTGTACGTATATTACAACCAAATGTATGCTAGAATTCATGGTTTACCCTGACATGTTTGAAAAAGATGTGCTTTGCTGTCTCGTTGGAAATGTGAAAACGCATATTATATGATATTCCTTCGTAATTAAACGACATTAAGAGCATGCTTAAAACCAAAAAAAAAAAAAAAAAAAAAACGAATGAAGGGCTTTTCCGAGAGGACTGGAAACCACATGAACGTATGAGCTTACTCAGAAGTCAAAGTATGAATATTCATTTGGTTTCCTTGGAGAATTAAGCTTGTCTCTATCTGTACTTTAAAAACTACGTGTCTTTTTAAAGGGATTTGAAAAATACTGAACCCTTGTGTTTTACATAGTGATAGATTTTTATTACAAAGTCAGTTATAAATAATATTAAATTTTTATATGTTACAATAATAATAAAAAAATTGTTATATTATAAAACTCTTATATACTATAATAAAAATAATTTTAACTAAAAGTTTTTATCATTTTTTAAACACCACCTAAGACGTTTAAAAACGTAATTAAGGCAGTTAGAGCTAAAAATATTTTAATATTATACAAATATTGGTTCCAGACATACGGTCTGATATGCTAGTGGAGATATGTCACATCCTCTTTATGTGTCGTGATGATTAGATTTGTATTAATTAATCCACGGCTGGGGTTGTTGATTATTGCAGTTGATCAGGATTATATTAATTGACTCATAATTGGATTTGCACTAATCTCTTACCCGAAAGTTGATACAGACAATTATAGCGAAACAGTGGGCACGTACATACACCTATGCATTGATTGATGGCATATACTTGTTTTTTTTTTTTTTTTTGTTAGAAGGAAAGAGAACCCTTGTTTAATTAAATACGTCAGTCTTTTTAAATAATAATATAGTAATTATTACAATTATTAAAAGCATGTCAGTCGTTACTGTTAAAGTACTGCATTTTTTAGACTCATATATACCTATGGACAAATTGTACGTTAAAAGTGAAATATATCCAAGAACTGCTAGCACATAGACAGATTTTCCTTTTCTTATAGCTTAGCTTTTTCTTTTTTTTTTTTTTCCTTTCTTTCTTGAAATTGTGTTAAAAGTTTACTTCTGAGTTTTGCTAGAAACATCGGAGGTATATGATCTTCCTTCAGTTTATTAAGGTCCTTTCTTTTTCAGGACCAACATGAGTTGTAGTTGAAGTAGTTTTACCCCTATTATTATTCATCAAAAGAAGAAAAAACGTGATAATTTATAGACAATAACGGTAGTTCTTCTACCTGGGTACGTCTACAAAATGATTACTTAGATCTTTCCACTTGCTATTTTCGGGCCACCAATAGCTCTAGTACTCATCCTGTAGATTCAGTATTTCTTTTCCTATTTTAGTTGTAGTTTCATATTTTTTGCTTTTTGAAGGCAGATCATATATTTTAGTAGATTTGTGCTTTCTCTTTTTTTTTTTTATCTCTTTTTTCTTTGTCTTCTTTGAGTAATGGATTTTGTGTATTTTTGGTTACTGTTCTTTTTTCTTTTTTCTTTTTTTTTTGAGTGAAGGATTTTGTGCTCTAAAAATGGACATTCTGTCTTTAGGGGTATATGCATGGTTCTTAAATGGCTAAAACTGTCCCAAAAGTAATCCGTACACATCCTCAATAGCCAACTGCCTTCTCTTTCTCCCCCCTTAACTTTTGGATTTTTATTCCTTGACTGCATCAGAAGAATATATGGCAATTTAAGCCCCATAAAGTTATCATAGATCTGTTTGCATATATGTTGCTAGAAGACAATGCAAAAAAGCTACCCTTCTCTCTGGCAACTTAAGAAAAAAAAAAAAACGAGAGAGAGAGAGAGGCCAACCAGGAAGAAGGAGAAGAAGAAGAAGAAGAAGAAGATATAGAGTTGAGTTGTTTTCCAAAGGTGCGAATCTTATGCATTACACTACGTTTCTCTGTCCATTCTTTTTATTTATAATTCCTTGATTAGTTGTTGTTAGTTTCAAGACTCATGTCTATTAACATTCAGAATGGTGACGTACATGATATCATGCTAACTTCTTCTAGTTCTGAAATCTTTACTGAAAAGTATCTTAAGAGCCCGTCTTGTAATTAAGTTTAATCCTAAAACTGTATCTTTTTTTTTAAAAATTTATGTAAGTTTTCATTTGTTTTGTTTGGTTTTGCTTTTTTGTTTTGTTTTGTTTTGTTTTTTGGTGTGTATCTTATTGCGATGTCCGCATGGTTATAAATAAATAGAGGATTATTTTGTCTTTAGCAGTGAAATATCCAAAGAGCAAAAAGTTTATCCAATACCAACCCAATGGACTTGACTTGAAATTAGCAAGCATGCATGTATATATATATTTTTTTATAGTTAAGCGTTAAATTTGCAAGTACATTTACTTATTTATTTATTTATGTTACTTTGTGGCGTGGGGTAGTGAGTGTTTTAAGGGAATTTCCCATCATACAAGACCATTTTTTAGAATTTTTTACGACCCCCTTTATAACGATTTTTGATGTTCTTTTTTTATTATTATTATTGTTTTTTGAGAATTCCATCATGCTAGACATTAGGCCATGACAATATGTGGAGAGAGAGGAGATGGATCCACTATATAATAGCCCATATAAACAAGGTTGGATCTGCATGATGGTTAAATCAGATGCAGTTAGAGGCCCAATCGTATCCTCTTATGTATACTTCCATTTTGTGTGATATTCACATGCATGAAGTACTTGAGTAATTTTACGGAGAGAGTAAATTAGATAGTATATCACTTTTTTACGAGTATTATTGTGTTTGATTATTTTTTTCTTTTATTTGATTCAAAAAAATTTTCTTAGTTAAAAAAGCAAAAAAAAACCTTAGAAAACACATATTTACCTAATCTTAGGCCTGACAATACAGGTTACGATATAATACAAACATGACACTTTTTTTTATGGGAAAGTGTCAAAAAAAATTAGCTGTGGGTCATTTTTATGTCAACCTGAAATTGACTCGCTCAAAAACAGGCCGTCTTCTTATCAATCCGCATGACAGTAACTTGATACTAAATTGACCAGCAACTTAATATTTTATAATTTTTTGAAAACTATTTTACCCTAATATGTATAGCAACAATAAATTGATACTAAATTTGATGTGTTTATAGCATGAAAGTGATTTAATTTTGAGAAAATATGTGTTTTATACTACTTTTATGTAATTTTGGCGCATAAATTATAATTTAAAGTTATAAAATATTACCGGTTGATTTTGAGTCACGGGCTGATTTCCAGTTACGGGTTGATTTTGAGTTACGAGTTGATTGAGGGTTGCATGCTATATAGATCATAGGTCAAGGCTGGTCGTGTTTTTGTCAACCCATGTCAAGGTGGGTCGTGTTAGTGTTAAGATTTTTCAACCCATTCGTTTCATAGGTCAGGTTAATGTCAAGGTATTTTTTTATATTTTTGAGCTTCAACCCGACAGAAACACGACCTGTCGAGATGAATTGCCACTCCTACCTAACCTTAAAAATACTTGTGTTCAATTACGTATTTATATTATTTAGAAGTATTATATTTTAAACTTTCTCATAAAATATTAAAATTGAAAAACAATGCCACAAAAACGGTATTTCTCAAATTGACGCGTGCATGATACTAATGGATTTTAGGAATTTCATTACCTTAACTAGACAACAGTATAACTTAGGTTTTTAAAAAATATATAAATAAACAAATAAATTCTCCCTGTTCTTTTTCTCTTTGCAATTACATAATTATCTAGTAGATTCTATAGCAGCCATTAAGTTTTCACATAGCTATGTCATCATCGAGCTTTAATTGACCATGTATGATGTAT
>CAMOHE010026109.1:0-14901 GCA_946598075.1 Artocarpus hirsutus | reverse complement strand
GTCATATACTGTCTCCGCTGTTTGGTGGATGTTGATATTCCTCTCAATCAAGGTTGTTTGGCTCCTGTGAAAATTCACATCCCAGCAGGTTCATTTCTCTCTCCTAGCGAGAAGGCCGCCGTAGTGGGAGGTAACGTTCTGACATCTCAGAGAATAACTGATGTCATACTTGCTTCTTTTCAAGCTTGTGCTTGTTCACAGGGTTGTATGAACAATCTCACTTTTGGGGATGACACTTTTGGTTATTATGAGACAATTGGTGGGGGTAGTGGGGCCGGTCCCACCTGGGATGGGACCAGTGGAATTCAATGCCATATGACCAACACAAGAATGACTGATCCAGAGATTTTTGAGCAGAGATATCCAGTGTTGTTGCACAAATTCGAGCTCAGAGAGAAAAGTGGGGGAGCTGGAATTCATAAAGGAGGTGATGGGCTGGTTAGAGAGATAGAATTCCGGCAGCCTGTCGTTGTTAGCATTCTTTCGGAGAGGCGTGTTCACGCACCGAGAGGTTTGAATGGAGGAAATCACGGGGCTCGCGGAGCTAACTACCTGATTACAAAAGATAAACGAATGGTTTACCTTGGGGGTAAGAACTCGGTTTCAGTGAAGGCTGGGGAAATTCTGCAGATCTTAACTCCTGGTGGTGGTGGATGGGGTTGCCCTTCCTGATTGCTTATTCCAGCTTCTTCTGTATGAGTTTGACATTTGTCTACATTAATTGGGAAAACAAGCAATCCATGGTTTTATTTATTTAGTAAAGGAATAAAAAAATAATGGTCTTTGGAATTTAGATTGTGGAATCTGTCAACACATTTTTCTTCTTGTTAAATAACAGAATAGGACAGAGTGGCTTCTCACCATTTAGAAAGGTATTTCTCTCGGTCTCTGAATTCTTTTAAATGCCATTCGTATCCATTTTCTGTTTGTTCACTTTAAATTCCATGTCAATTAACTATTTGTCTTTCATACCGAGAGTCTAAACCTATATAAGATCTCTTTTTTTTTCTTTTCTTTTTTTTCCTTTTTTTCTTTTAGGATCTATGTATCAGATATTGTAAGGATTAACTGAAAAGAGCGTGCTGCCATATTTCATATCCTGTTCGTTCACATTGAATTCCATGTCTAGTTCACTCCAGGGAACCAAAGACTCCAAAGACACCAAGAGAAAAAATGTCGGAATAATTCATTCATAGTTCCTATTTTTACTATGCCTTCCTAAAAAGAAAAAGGATTACAAGCCAATAGGTTGCTAGTATCATCTCTTAGCGGCATATTTTCCTTTTCTTTTGTTTTTTGTATTCTTAGTTATGTTTATTATCTTCTTTCCTTTATATTTGATTAATAATGTATGAAAGGATGATAATATTTATGTTAGTTAACGGGCAGAATGACGATGAAGGGAAATATCAAACTTGAATTGACTTGAAAGTTGAAACGATGCTGGTCACAAACTCACAATTGGTAGGTGAATTTTGATTTGTTTAGCACTCCTTGATTAGAGTACATATGCAATGCTTTCAAGGACTGATTTCAGTCCTGGCAGGGTTGGATGATCTGGATGACCTCAATAAACAGGTCGGTCTGAGATGTATAGACTTGCATTATTCCAAACTCTGATAAGGTTCTTGTGGGGAAGGAGCCCCTCCGCCCTCCTGTTTTGAGGTTGACTTGTTAGCCTGTTTGGAAACGTCGTTGAAGCTACAAAATATAGTTTCAACTAACTTTCGTCACAGTATTTTCTCTCTCATTTCTCAGTAGTTCTGTTTGTAAGAAATGACCATGTATCATGCTCGTTTTATTGAGCAATTGAGCAAACAATGGATACATTTCTCATCATCTTCTTTATGGTTGCGGGCTTCGAGCACGCAAAGTTCCCAGTGTCAACACTGGAGTATGCCTTACCCCTTGTTTCTCATAGGAAAGCTTAGATAGTCCCAAGACATTCGGAGAGATGCTCTCTTTGAGCCATCTCGGGGTCTCTTGAAGAAAAGGGGAACCTTGTTGAGAATGTGGAGTCCATACAACGCCCCTTTTTTCGTGCTCGTGCGCGTGCACGTGCGAGGGGGATTGCGTGAGTAATGTAGGGAGGCATTTATTTCTTTCCTATCTTTGACACTAATTTTGGCTACAAGAGAGTGCAATTTGTAAAGGGCCTTCATTATCGTGAAGTGAACTGCTTTTTTTTTTTTTTCCCCTTCAATTTACCCTCCGATAATTGTCTTTTTTGCTTGGTTGGAGGGAGGGATGGTGGGAGGGAGAGGCATAATCTTGGTTGGAGGGAGGAGGGGTAGAGGAATGTGATCTTTCTTCAAATCCAGCGCAGTGGATCCCTCCACTAATCGAAAAATTCAAGCAATCCATAAATATTAAATTTTAAAAATACAAATTTTACTCTAATTAAACAAATAAACAATATAGTAATTAACGAAATAACTATCATTCATCGTTTTAACTCTTCCTCTCTTATCAAACAATATATTGGATTTGTAAAATCCTCCCACTATTCACATTCCTCGTTCTTCCAACCCTTCATCTATCCTCCCAGACGTAATGTCCTCCATGCACTTGACTTTAGCTCTATGCTAATGCCTTGCATTTTTTTTTTTTCATTGATTGTCGAGTCTTGCATTCCCGAAAGTCTAAAAAAGTCATAATTTCGTAAGCAGATGCTCCGAACTCAGTAATACCTCCATCTTCGCTTTTCTCAAAATGTTTTTTTTTTTTTAGTTACAATAGTAGTTCTCCTTGCGTTCTTCCTTTTATTTTCTTTTTCTTACCGATAAAAGGGCATATTGGAAATTATAAACATACACAACACAAATTGCACCTCTTTGCTTATTAATATTTCTTCAAAGACTTGCTTGGTACACCTGAATTAGCACTTCGTATTATATTATTTAAAAATTATGCACTGTTTATTATTTAATATAAAAATTCAAATTCAATAAATAAAAATTGTGTTAGACTCTTATATAATCTAACCTAAAATACTATATCAATGAAGTTATAAAATATTTTACCGAGATTAGGGTTGAGATTGGATATAGATTAGGACCAGAGTTGAGATCTACGGTTGAATTTCAATCCAATGCCAAGGTTGAGTTGGGTTGGGGCAGAGATTGAGATTGAGTTTTGGGATAAGGACCAAGAATGTTTAGATTCAACATTCGAGACGGACTAGGGTTGGGATTTAGATTGAGGAGGAGGTTAGCTAAAGTTGCATGACTTGGGCCTATTTGCAAGGTAATCAAAGTGGATTAAGTGAAATCGAAATGAAAAGATTGTTAGGAGTAATGTAGCCCTTCGAGATTTGTTAAGTGTTATTAGTACGTAAAATGGTGGATTAGTGTGCCAAGTTATTATTTGACATTAATCTAATTTATTTGTAATGATTTTCCAAGCAATTTGATTTTAAATCATTTTAATTATTTTATTTTATTTATTTATTTCTATTTGTTATTTTGAATTTTGATACAAAACAGTTTGCTAAATACTCGATACATCTCAATTGCAAAACTATGTGTTGAAACACAATTTTGTTGTGGAAAACCATCCATTTTTTCCCTCTATTTATGTTCCCTCTCTTCCTTTCTCCTCCACTCACTCACTCCCTCTTCCCTAGACACACACTCTCTCTCTTCCCTCTTCCTCTCACTACCCTCTCCTTTCTCTCTCTTTGATTTGGAATTTTGAAACTCAAGCCTTAAATCTCAGCTAGATTAGGAGCTTGAAGACTCAATTAAGCTTCCACGAACTGATTCAAGGATTAAATCAAGGTTAGCTTTCAAAATTTCAAACTTTTAAACTTTTTCTTAATTTTTCTATTTTCTCTGTATTTTGAAAATTCGAGCTTATCTAAGCTTAGAGAACTCTTAATCTAAGTTAGTTAGCCTCAAATCACATAGAATCTAGGCTTGGTTTGATGAAAAATGGATTTAAACTAAGTTTTTCTATTTTTCTCTATTTTTCATATTTTTGGATTTTTTTGAAAATCTTTATGCAAATCTTGTTTAAATTAGTTTAAAAGTGTTTTATTATATTTTTCTATCATCTATACATGTTTTCTATGCTTGGGAATTGAGAAAACATGTTGGAAATGAAGATTTGAGTTCGAGGAGGCTGAGACTTGAGTTTGAAATTTTTTAAAATTTTTCCAGTTTGACAGGCCGATGTTGATCATCGACAAGCCGGACTCATGAGTTTGGCATGCCGAATTCAACTTATCGGCAGGCCGAACCTGGGGGCAATTCGGTAGGCCAACATTGTAAGGCCGGCAAGCCGGACTAGGGGAACTGATAGGCCAACCAGGTTTTATAAAAATTTGTCATTTTTCACTATTTTGAACCCAAATTAAGATTTTAACCTAATAGTATAACTTTGCAGAGATAAATGGCACACTAAAACACCATAAGGTAGGGTAGTATTTTAGAGTACTATGAGTCAGATGTTGATGAGACTTGGTTTACCTTTAAGGTCGTTCGTGGTTCCGTGGAGCTAATGTATAGTGGAGTGGGACTGCGGCGATGAGCACCGGTGCAGGATATTGAGGTAAGACTTCTACCCTTTTTCTTTGGTAGCCAGGTTTTAAAAAACAAAGTGGTTTTTGGCCTTAAATGTTCTTTCAAAATGATTTCAATAGATGACAAATGTTTTAAATACTTTCAAAGGGGCCTTTGGCCACAAAAGATTTCTTGACAAATGATTTCTTTAAATTTGATTTTAAGCAATGATTTAAAATGAATTTCTTTGTATTTTTCATTACTTGTCTAAGAATGAATGTTCATAATGAATCAAATAATGAATGTAATTAAGAATACTCGGTAACATAGGATAGAAGTAATAATAATTACACATAAGAGCATGATGCCATATTTAGAGATCGGGTCATGTAGAGTGCAACCTTGGGGGCAAGTCTCAAAACCTAGCTGGGCTACTACAATGGTGAATATTATGGTTTGCCCAAGAGGAAATAATGAAATTATTTCTGGACGAACAATAAACCGTTTTGGGTAAGGGTGATTTAAATGAATTTATTTATTTAACTCTGGTTTTTAATTGCTTTTCCTAAACGACAAATTTTATATTCAAAATTAAATGATTTTAAGCTTTAGTCCTACTAAGCCTTTCTCTCACATTTTATTTGTTTTAAAATCTTTTCCCACTGGGTGGATTGCAGCATACGGATGTCTAGAAGGCTTGGACAAACTCATGGATCGTAGTAATACTTTCTAATTAGGTTATTTGCTTATTATACAAGGCATGTAACTCTTAAACTTTCCTTTCTTATATTGGACTGTGGTTGTAATTTAAATTATTGTCGATACCATGTGTGTGTACAAATTGTGGGCCTGGTGGGACCCAACGTGTATCCTTCCCTCCCTTTTCGTTACTTCACTTTAATTCATCTCACCAGTTTTAATTATTTTAATAATTGATAACTGTTTAAAAGTTTTTAAATTTATCACATTTTTCATAACTAATTAAATTCCTTAATTTGATTTTAAATAAAACTTGATTTAATTAACTTAATACATTTGTTTAATTATCTTAATTAAACCTTCAATTCACCCCCGGGTTTCGGGGTGTGACAAGTAATTTCACAAAGATTTTAAAAAATTGGATCAATTTATTTTTTTATGAGAAGTTACAACCATCATAATTTCTTCCTATGATTTTAAGCAACTTTAAAGAAACTTATAACTTGTTATTTTCTTCAAAAACTTCTTCATTCTCATACCATCTATCCATCCTTCTCTTCTTCCATTATTAATATGGATCGTATCCTAATTAACAGCCAAACAAAACAACAGTTGAATAAAAAAAAAAAAAATCAGTGAAGAATTTTTTTTCCCCTCCCAAACCTTCAAAAAATAATAATCGGTTTCACTTACTAAAAAAACAGAAAAAAAAAAATCTTAGATAGACAACACTCTTTTTTTGTCTTTTGTGTTACTGTTATTTTAATTATAATACTAAAAGAATAGTTATTTGTATGGACTATGATAATAGTTCAAGAATACTAAAATAATAGGATATGATAGGGATAAAAAGTGTTATTTCACCAACGACACCTGAGAACATCTAATTGTCTCACTTTGACAACCGACATTCACTTCTTCTAGCTACCCTCACGTTTTTTAAGGAAAAAAAAAATAAAAAGGAAGAAAACAAATAGATCTGAAAAATCAAATTATTCTGAAAAAAAAAAAAAGAAATATATGTGGACCAGGTGACATGATTTGATTTTTTTTCCTTTTGTTCTTTTTTTTTTCCAATTGGATCTTTTTCTTTACCAATTTGATTTTTCTCAATACTCTCGCATACTTAATATTCAAGGCTTTGGTCGGGTTAAATTTTATATTTAACAAAAATTAGGAGATGAATTTTCGTGGAAATTACATATTTTTGTAACTTACATAATCACGTGATTTATGTGAATTTAATGCTCAAATTTGTTATCAGGTTTTGATGTGTATTTTATGTCAATTAATAATTTTAGTGTTTGTGAACTTACCATCCATAGGGCTCAAATGTTATTATTTAGACCACGGGCGATGCTAGTGGATAGTTGACCCGGATCTTTATTGGTCACATGCGCCCGGTACACACATAGGATCCCGCGTAACATGGAATAGTTAGATAAGGATAGTGCATAATTAGATAAAAAGCATAAATTATTCATGCATTTATGATTGAAATAGTTGTGTGGGGTCATGTTTGTAGTTGTTAAGTGAAAGCTTGCTATGTATGTTCATACTCTAAAGAATCTGAATAAGAAGGATTGGGTACACCATGTTGAAAACATTCCGTGATCTAAAATAAGGGATCAATTTGAGAACCGCGACTTTTATAGCATTGTTTTTCAATCTTACTACTTTTATAAGAAAGTTTAAAACATATTATTTTTAAGAAGTATAAAGATATAATCGCTTATACATATTTTCGGTTAGATAAGACAGTAAGTATTATCTAAGAGTATTTTAGTCTTTCTAACTAAAAAAAGGTATGAATCAAATTAAAAAAAAAAAAACAAATGATGACAATAATATAATAAAAAAATGGTATACCACCTTATTTACTTAAAAGTATTTTGAAATGAATAGAACGTTTTAAGTATACTTTAATCATGTCCATTATGTTTAAGGCTATCTTTTGGAAGTTTTATGTTATTCCAGAATATTCCAAACCGAATTGGTCGGTGATGCCCCGTGATATGGTACAGGTTTGTGCCTACTGCCTAAGATGTTTGAGTGATTAGTTACTTATTTTGAAGCAAATGGTTTTTTTTTTTTTTTTTTTTTTCGCCTATGTAGGTTTTTTTTTTTTTTTTTTTTTTTTTTTTTTTTTTTTTTTTTTTTTTTTTTTTTTTTTTTTTTTTTTTTTTTTTTTTTTTTTTTTTTTTTTTTTTTTTTTTTTTTTTTTTTTTTTTTTTTTTTTTTTTTTTTTTTTTTTTTTTTTAAAAACGAATTTTGGAATTATTTAACCATTAGGAATTTCATACAAGTTTGCTTGAAATTTTTGTGGAGACTACTATGTACACGAATTTAAATAAACTTTTTTAAGGTTTTAAAACATGTGTGTGTGTGTATATATATTTATGTTTCTCAAAGTTCCATGTATTTAAAACATGCAAAGTCTGTTTAGTATTTTAAGCATATATGATAACGAGTAAGGAAGTCACGTCATCACACATACCATTTCTGTGTTCAACTCCCTCTCATAAGGGTTAAAAATGTATAAGAAACGTTTGGATGGTTAGACCTCTAAAAATAAATATCAAAGACTAAAACAAAACAAGTATATAAATATCAAAGACTAAAAACAATTATATTTCTTGCGGTCAATAGTAAAAATACCCAAAAAATCAAAATACGTGCACCTAACTTTTAAGACATAACATTTTCTTTTGGGAAATTTGGTTGGGTGACCCATTTTTCACCCACAACAAAATTTGTGTCCCAACTTTTCTAAAATTTGACAGATGGCCGGTGGACATAAAATTTTTTTTTTTCCATATTTTTGTGTTTTTTTTAACTTTGTCGTCATCTTCTTCCTCCTAATCTCTATATCACTCCTCCCTGATCTCTCTATAATGACCCATATTTTCTAGCTATCACTTAGCTTTCTTAAACTTGATCTTACTTGCTAGTAAAAGAAATACTAGTAAGTCTTTTTTTTCCTTCTCTTAAAACTTTCTTGAAACTGTTACGACTTTTGTTGCAACATAAACTAATACATAGTTCAAAATTTAACTTTAAAATCATCCAAAATATTTCTTAAAATTTGTTGAGTAAACATTTACTTTCGTAAAATTTTTTAAAACATATTTTCAAACAAGAAAAGTTTTTTGTTAAAATAGCAGTAACTTTTTTCTTAACATTATGAAAAACTATTATAGTGGCATCTATACCCAACTATTGCATCTGTCACCAAACATTGAGCTCTTCAACCAGTCTTATTAGTCTTTCATATAACTATCTATATCATGAACAAACTTATAATAAGTTTTCGCTTAATAAGTTCAAAAATAATCTCACAAAATATTAAAAATATTCATTGTTTGTTTTTAAACTTTTCTCATTAACTTTTTTCATGAATCTTTTCTTGTAAACATTTTTCATACAATATTTTTCATAAACATTTCTTGTAAAACATTTCTCCGAAAATATTATTCGTAAAATGTTCCTCATAAAATCATTCCTTAAAAAGAATACAAACAATATCATAATGCATGATTCCATTTATGCTTGCTTATTTATGAACTTTTTATTATCATTCATAACTTACTTAAACTTCTTATCATTATTCTTAACTCACTTGAACTTCTTATCATCATTCTTATCTTACTTAAACTAATGGGTTTAAGTGTTTATACCAACATCATCAATTAAAAGATCATAAACATAATGCTTCTATTGTAGAAGACTTAAGACCATCAAACAACGAGGTCATAACTTTAACATAATTTGTAAACTTCACATCTAGAACGCTGGTACGATACTTATATTAACTTGAGAGTTTAGATTATCGATGGTCTAATCTTGGTGAACATTTTGCATAACATAACTTAATGTCTAAAATATTAAAAATAATAATTGCAAACATATTGCAAATCATAATTTAAACTTTTAAACCATTATGCATAACAAATGCCATACAGTTCAAATATTTATAAAGCATTTGAAATTCATTTTCTTTATGCCATATGTGACGTTTGAGACTTACTTGAGTAGCATTCTAACATTTCCAGTTTATCTTTCCCCTTCTATTAGTTGGCTTTGTATTTTGTTCAAACGACGCCTGACTATTAATTATCTTTTCTTATCACTTACCTACTCAATTGATAATGAAACTTAAACATTAAACATTCATTTTTAATCCTTTCATCTTGTTACCGGCTATTTACTTCTCTTAACTTGAACGTTTCTTAGTCAAGTTTCATGTCTTACTTGACGATTTCGTTCCTTAACGTGACACGGAACATTTTCTGTCTTAGGACTTTTCGTTAATTTGGAGGGGGTTCGGGTCCGTTTTAGCGGTTTACTTAAAAATGACGACTGTACCTTTAACAGGTTTTTGATAAGTCATATAATCTTATTAGACTTCCCGTTTTTACTTTACTATCACATTACTAACTGGTTAAGAAAATTCTTGCTAAGGGTGGTTTCCTAAATCGGATGTTTTCAGGTTGGCTATTTTACAAAAAATTCTTATTTTGTCTTTGACGAGTCTTAGAAAACTTTCAAAACCTGTTTTAAACTAAACTTACATTTCCTTGTGACTCTAATATTAGGAAAAACCAAACATTGGTTTCCTTTTTGTGAAAAATCTATTTTATCAAAACTTTACGGTTTTGACTCGTAATAGGAAAATCTTGTTGATTTCGTCCTTAACGTGTTTCTCTTGCTTTTTTTAGTAAAAACTTTAAATCCTTTCAAATTCAAAATATGTGGTTACTCATTGCCTATAGCAGTGAAAAAATCAATATTTCTCAATGAATATCTCATTTCACAAGATTTTATAGTTTTGATCTGAAACATAAAATCTTGACATTTTTGCACTCGGGACCAAAAACATGCATCTTATGCTAAAACTTCTATTTATTACAAAAATTAAAACTTACATAAACTTCTTAGTCTGATTCAAACCATTTCAAAACGTTTCCCTCATTTAGAAATTCTATGCTTAAAATCTCGTAAAACTCATAACTTGAAATGGGTATGAAATTTTCATGAACCATTTGCATTTGTTAATATTTTCGATGAGAACTACAACTTTCGTGTTTTAAATTTTCTCAAAATCATTCATCTTTTTATAGTTTTTGGATGGATAGAACCAAAAACAATGTTTTCTGACTTGATCCAATCAGAATTTGAGTAGAATTTTTTTATGAAAGTTATGCAAATCGATGTTTCTAATAAATTTCATGGTGAACTCAAAGAATAATTTGGTCTCTAAGGGACTCAAACATTTAATTCTTTTGAAAATATCCGTAAACATACTTTTTGTGTCAAAACTTGGTTTATCTTGTTTTGTAAGAGTTTAATCTCATTCTAACCCTTTTAAACATATTTTTAAGTATTAATACTCTAAATAATCATGCCATAACATCCATTTTACATGTCATGATCCAAAATATATTATCATATACTTTAAATTCTTAACTTTGCTTAAAGCAAAGTTTGTCATAATTTCTTTTTTTTTTTGACTTAAAATCTTAGTTTCTTAACCATTCAATCATCTCATTAACTACATAATATATAAACTAAATATACCATAACATTTTCTTACATGCCATAGTCTGTTATTTATAACAAACACTTGGTATGCATTGAAAAAATGAATATTAACTTAATTTCAAAAGTTAGAACTTTACCAAATGTTCCAAGATGTTCATCCTCTCTTCTCGGCTCTTGAAAACTTCTCAAAACTCTTGACATCAAATCCATAATATATTCTAAAAGTCCATCAAAAACTTGAACAAAATCCCTAATATCTAATAGGAAAAGTTTTGAGTTTTACCTTAAAACTCCTTAATCTTTCTTATGAACTCTTGATCTAATTTCCTTGGATGATTTGAAGGCTTAAAATCGTCAAAATTTGGAGAGAGTAAGGAGGAGAATAGCCGGTTTTTGAGGGAGCAAATGAGTGGGATTTGATGAATGAACATACTTTTTATTTCAAAAATACCCTTAGGCATTTATAGAATGAAAGCTAGGGGACCTAATTGCAAACAAAACTTTGCTCCATCCACCCATGAAAACTGGTTTTACCAAAGAGTGATGTGGCCAAATTTCCATCATAAAAGTGTCACTTTGGTGGATTTTATCCACTTAGGTCCTTAAGTGTAAAAAATAATTAAGCTAAGGACCAAATTGTAATTAAAACAATTGCTCTCTACCACTCCTGAAATCTGACCATCAAAGGGAAATGTAGCACATTGTCCATCTTTACGGTATCACCTTATGGGCCCCACTTTCTTTTTATGCAGTCTAAATTTACATTGACAATATTTTTCCTATATTATTGATATATTTATCTTACTATTAGTATTCTTTTCTATATAGTTTAAGGGATTTCACAACCTTTCATATTGATCCACATCCTACACATAGTATAATTCCTATATTGTTTAACTTTAAACAGTTCAATTCCTACACTATATTACTTTTACAATATAATTTTTATACTCTTTAACTTTATGCAGTATAATCATGATACTCTATTATTCTAACACTACATAATTTCAATATTGTATAATTTTCATATATCTTTATAGTAATATTCTTATATAACCATTTTTGTTTCAAAATCTATCGTAATACATCCACAACAATTAAGCTTTCTAGCTTATTTTTATATCATTCCTTTTTTTTGTTTAAGACTATGGCATGATTTTTAACCTTAAAAATTCTATTTTCACTTTTATAAAATTTTTTGTAAAAATTGGATTTAAATAATAATCCTTGTGACAGGCTTTATGCCTTAAAATTTAACAAATTTTCAAGCATAAAATTTAGGTCACAAAATTTATACATAATTAACTTAATATAATCCCTTAATTATTATATACAATGCACTAAAAATTCTCAAGTGTCACACTCTCTTCAATGAGTCCACGCACTTCTGCGAGTCATCTAGCATCATCGATAAGTCTCCTCCTCCTGCTCATGTTGTTTTCGTTGACGATGACGACGCCGTCGCCGTTAGAGAAAACTCGAGAGAGGAGCGTGTGTGGGTGGTGAAGAGCCAAGTGGCAAGGACAGGGCAGCATTTGCTCTGGTCGAGGTCTCGGTAGGAAGCCTCTTTGATGCGACCTACGAGCACAACAAAGAGGTCGAGGCAATAGATTTGGGTCTAGGTTGCCGAAGAGAGAAAGTTAGGGGATTTTTTTTTTGTTAGGGTTTGTTATTAACGGGTTTACCAATAATGTACTAAGGTTTATCTTTGATATATATATCATGGTTTATCATTGATAAACGAGAGTTTATCAATGATATATTTAGATTTATCATTGATACACTCGAGTTTATCGCTAATGTATCAGAGCACATGACGGATTTACTACAACTGATTAATAATTAATGAAGTTTATTTTTATCATTTTAATTTTATAATTAATAAGGAGGGGCCATTTGCTAAATTTTAAAAAAAAGTATTGTCATTTATTTTAAAAAGACGTTCAAAATGCCTCCATATACCTTGATTTTCGGATCTAAGAAATATGAAGGAAAATACTCCTTCTATTAGGATTTATAACAAAAATAACACATCCCATACAAATAACTCCTCCATGTACACTCACACAAAAGTAAAGGAGAAATTATTATTTTTTATTTTTTTTAGATTTTTGCTTTATTGTTTAAACAATTAAAAATTTAAATTATATCCACTTTTAAATTTACATTAGCTTTTTTGAAATAATAAATTAGCTTTAATTATAATAGAATTACCAAAACACTATGTACTACATCCAGTTATATTTCAATTTTCATTAAAAATCATAAGAGAAGAGATTTTTTCCTTAATATTTAATAGGTTGAGAGGAATGTATATTACATTTGAAAGTCAGAGGACAACAGTTGAGGGCGAAAATTTATAATTAATCAAAATAATTTTTTATTTATTTTGAAAACAAAAAAAAAACTTTTGGTAAAAACTCGATAAGTTGGTAAATTTAGATAAAATAAACGACAGGTGGGCGTGCCAGAGTGGTTGTCGGGCATAATTTAGAAATTACGTGGGCTCCGCCCGCGCAGGTTTTTTTATTTATTTTTTTAAGAGAATTATCCTCTCACTCTTTTTTCGGCTTCTCTTATCCGTTGTTGTTGTTGTTGTTTTTTTTTTTTTTTAAGAAAATTATCCTCACACATTTTACGGTAAAGATACGATCGGCTATTGTACGTAGTTCGCCTCTCTCCCTATGATTATCTCACATTTCATGAAAGAATATTAGAATAGTTGATCGGTTTGAACTTTAACCGATTCACAACAATTTCTAGTTGCACAATTAAGATTGTCCATTAGTGTTCTTCATAGGAAAAAAAAATGGAAAAACGACAAATTCGAACTATCCACGCTAGCGTTGAACAAACAACGAAATTAGATACAAGAATCTGGAGAGATTGTCGTTTATCAAAGAGTAACTTCCAAGATGAATGGAAAATGTCAAAAACAATTTAGTGAAAACAAACTTGGGAGATAATATGGTTCTACTTTTGCGTATTTGTAGCTAGAGGTGGCAATAATCGTATTCGTGTCGTGTTCGTGTCGGCACGTTTACAGCACGACACGTTTAGCTCAAACACGAACACGGTACAATTAATAAATGCGTTAGAAATTCAAACACGAACACGACACCCTATGACACGCGTAACACGACATGACACGATTATTAAACGTACCGTGACAGGTTGACACGATAACAACACGCATATGACATGTTTATGACCTAATTAACTAAAAATTAAAAAAATAAAAAAAATTTAATTTTTTTTTAAAAGCCAATAAAGAAAAAAAACAAAAACATAATATCTAATTAATACTAACCTACTATAAATATTTTTATTTTTAAGTTTAAATATGTTATAAATAGGCGGGTCGTGTCGTCCCGTGTCAACACGTTTATGGCCCGTTTAATTAAACATGTTAAGACGTGTTTAGCATATTAGCACAAATTCAACTCGTTTATTTTCATGTTATTCGTGTCAACCCATTTATGGCACAATTAATAAACGTACGGTCTAAATCTGTTTATCTCGTGTCGTTTTCGTATTGTATCGTCGTGTGAGTCCGAAATTACCAGCCCTATTTGTAGCAAGAACAAGATAAGATGGGAAGCAAAAAAGCAAAAAATATAACAAATGAAAGCAACCCATTTCATTTCTTTCTTTCTTTCTTTTTTTTCCCAAAACTGAAAATCTTACATAAAGCTCAAGCTTTACACAATTACACACGAAACCCAGATCATGAAAATACACATATTGAATTTTTCTGTTAGGAACAGTTTGCCATGTGAATTGCACTGGTAACTGCAACAAACTCGTACGCTCAAAAACTGATCTGGATAAGAACAAGCTCCATATTGTTCCTATCAGTTTTTGGTGTTGAGAAATATACCAAAGCCAAATATTGCTTGGCTGCCAAACGCTGAAGTCCATGATGCATGTAAAATTATGGCAGGGAAACTCTGGTTTTGAATTTTCTAATTCTCACAAGATGAGAAGAAAAAAAGGAAAAAAAGAAACAATCAGTTAGCTAGCTATCTCTTTCCAAATCTCAAGCACTTGTTGTGTTTGACTTCTGTCATACTTGTGTTAGTAGTGAGCTGCTTCTTTGTCTGTTTCGAGAGCGAGTGTTTCTCCATCGCGTTTATGAACTTGCGTAAGTGCTTAATGT
>CAMOHE010026108.1:0-13909 GCA_946598075.1 Artocarpus hirsutus | reverse complement strand
AAGGGAAGAAATTAGAGTCCATTATCTTCTCCAAGAATTATGCATGCTTTAATCATCATTCATAATTCCACGTAGGATTGTGTCCAATACATGGAATGAAAACTCAGAGAACGGCCAAGTTCAACTGCCTTTGCTATCAATGGAACTTCCTTTTCCATTTTGTAATTTTCCCGGCAACCAAACACCATGCCAGCACTTCTTTCTCTCACCTTCTCCCCAACACCAGCAACCTCCTTTCCATGCAACAGAATCCAGTGCTGTAGCAGCTCTAGCCAGTCCAACAATGGCTGGCACGCCGGCATTTCCCTGAGAAGCAACAACTCGCTGGCGGCGGAGGATGAAGATTCCGCCGCCACGGCCTCGCCGGATAATCCTGGTCTGGCATGGCGAAAGCGAAGGGAACGTCGACGAGAGCGTGCACACGAGCACGGCGGATCCGAAGATATCGCCGACCGAGAAAGGGAAGGCTCAGGCGAAGGAGTGTGGGAAGAAGATTAGGGAAATGATCGAGAAGGACGGGATCGAGAACTGGAAGGTGTACTTCTATGTCTCTCCACACAGAAGAACCCGCGGAACTCTTCGGTTAGCTGGTCGCGCCACTGAGCGTTCGAGAAAAGCCTCGCCTTCGCGAGCAAGATTTCGGTACCTTTTCTCTCTTTCTTTCTCTGTCTAGAAATCTGGAATTCGATAACCTAAATGCAAGCAAAACTAGAAAGAATTGCGCAATTGATGTTCTAGGAGGAATCGAATTAATTTGTAATTTTCTCGGGAAAAAGGAAGTTTTGAGGACAGAGAGAAATTGCGAGTTGAGAAAAGACTCAGAAATCTTTACGGTCGTTTCTTCTTCCGTTGTAATACTTCGGATCCGGAACTGATCGTGCCGTGAGTCATCGCAGCATTTTCGGCTCACGCCATGAATGAAAGCTTGGATGCTTATGTGAACCACAAAGAGCCTGGTCAAGTATGTTTCATAAGACGTACACTCCAATACAAAACTAGCAGATGTACTGTAGTATAGCAAAACATACAATGTACATATAGATCTATATATGATCTAGATAAAATATTAGAATCCCACTAACAATTTGTAATAGTTGAATGTTTCTAAACAGAAGAAAAATATTGTGATAAAGGGTGGTCGAAATTTTGTACATCTAAGGTGAACCCTACTTTTTTAGGGCACGGAGGTAGAGAAAATGCCTCTGAGTCAATATTCGCGTAACAATTTTATAGGGTATTTGAAAAAGTGGTGAGAACCAATGGTTAGAACCACTTTTATTGTAGCATGTGAGAACTTTATTCTGTAGTAATTTTTTTTATTGTTACTGTAGTATGTAGAGCTTTATACTGTTTATAACTGAGTTTGTGGTAGAAACTGAATAGTTAGAACTACTGTCAAACAAGAGGTTAGTACAAATAGAATACTTGATTGATCTAACTTCATTTAAGTTATTATTTATTAGATTTTTTTATCAATCAGTCAAATGAAACCGACTAAAATGAGAATCATTCTCTGTACTTTATATCTTTTTGTAGTAATTTTTTTATTCATGCATCGCAAACAAATACCACCGGTATTGTGTTGTGTATATAATGGGTACAGACTATATAATCAAATATAAAAGTAAACTCTTAAGAAATTATCAATTTAAATGATTGAAAAATTGTGCCAAGTTTTCAAATTGGCTGGTTTGGTTGTTCTACGACAGAAAGAAATGAGGCCTGGCATTTACTGCTTTGCAGTCTCAAGCTCGGAATGAAACTGATATGAAAATATGATGTCGTTTTGAGACATGAAAAAAACCAAAGCGGATGTGTGAATACGTCTACCTCTTGCATGCTAAGGTTGTGCCTTGCCGTCTAGGATACATCACCGCTTGCTGGCTTATTATAGTTTAAAATTTCTTGTCTTTTTCTGCTCTTTTCTTTTTCCCGTTTCATGTCGTTTGGGACATGTTGTTTCGTTGAGATAACTATAGCTTTTCCCATCTTATAAGGCGTTTGGACTTTAGTTAGAACCTAAATTTGAATAAAAAATAATGTAATATATAAGAAAAAACATTGTAATAAAATTAATTAGTATTGCAAAAATAGAACGTTATTCCCAAACACCTCATTAGTCATTGTTTTCCCTTTTCCTAATAGTGTCATTTTCTACTCTCTTTGACTCTCCAGGCGGAGGGAGTAAAGGCTTGTGGGGCATATGCTCCCCTGAACTTTTGAAAATTTATGTTTTTGATTAAAAAAATTTTCAATACTTTTTATAAACGCCCCCCTCTTCATTCATAAATTTTTATACATGCTCCATCTCATCCACAAAATTTTATATATGCCCCTCTGGTTCAAAAACTTGTTCTTTGATTTATTTCTGCTGAAATTCTTTTTTATATGTGACATTAATTTTTTTTAATTTGGCCCCATTACAATAACATTTATCAAATGTGCCTTGATTTAAGTTATTTTTTTCTCTAAAATAATATTTTTAAAATATGACCTTCATATATACTTTTTCCAAATTGCCGTACTAAAATAAGTTTTCTTAAATGTGCTTTTACTTAAACCTCTTTTTTATGCAACTTTTTTAAGTACTATTTTCTCGTTTGTCCTTCTTAAATAATTTATTATCAACTTTGTTTCATAAAAATCATTTTTTTAAGTAGTGTTTTACTTTATCTTTTTTTTTAACTAAATTAAACTCAAAAGAGAATAGTAAATCAAGAGAAAGCTAAACTTTTTTTAAGAAAATTTTACGTTGACATAGAAAAAAAAATCAACAAATTGAATACGTATATCCTGTTGAGTATTTTTATAGTATTAAGAGTTGATTAAAATGAAGGTTTTAAAATTTTTCACATTCTTAACTTATACCCGTGAAACCAAATCCTTGCTTTGCCATTGTAACACTCATGGGGCCTCTGTCTTTTTCTTCTTTTTTTTTTCAAGATATCCGACTCTCGTAATTTTCGCTCATTCTTAAAGATTTTTCTTTTTTATTTTTATTTTTTATTTGTCAATCTCACTGTTAACGTAGTCTTTGTTGTGTCTTGTTTCTCTTTCGTGTAATGTTGTGTTTTTTTTTTTCCTGCCTTTATCTTTGTTCCCTCTTATGACGCGTTCTGCATTTAGTCTCAATGTTCCATTTTATGTCGTTTACTTTTAAGTTGTTTTGTTGATGTGGTCGTTTCTTCTGGTGAAACTGTTGTTTTCTCTTACGTGAATTTCATCTCTTGGATTTCATCGTGGTTTCAAGTAATATTAGTGATGCAAGAATAGGCCGGTCCAGACCATTCTCCTTAGGTCCACGCGGGCCACGGATCGCGTGGACCGGGCCGGACCGGCCTATATTAAAATTACATTGGCCCAACTCAGCCCACGGGCCAATTTTACGTGGGCCATGCCATAAGCCGTGTCGGACCGTGTTGTGGACCTTAAATGGGCCGACCCATCATGGGTTTAAATGAACCAGCCCATCTAAGCATGTAATTTTTAATTTTTTTATTTTTATTTTTCATTTTTGAATTTTTAAACAAGTTAACAAATATAAAAGTTTGAATAGTCAAAACAAATATAAAAAGAGATATTTTATTTACGATTACCTCATTAAAAACCTTCCAAGGAAAATCTAGTGGAACAAAACCTTGGTAAAGAAAAAAGAGTACAATCGAGATAATTATACATAAGATGTTTACAAAATTACTAAAAACAAAAAAAAACATAAAAAATATTGTTCATTGTGGGCCGGGATGGGCCGGCCCATGATTTTGCATGGGCTGTGCCGAGCCGGCCCATGGGCCGATATATATTGTCCTAGCCCAGCCCACCAATTATTATAGGCCAGGCCTCAAGCTAGGTGCTGGCCTGGCCATCACTGTAGCAGGGCCGGCCCATTCTTACATCTTTAGGTGATATTAATAACGTTTGTTTGCGATACAGCAGTCGTATATATTTCATCCAAAAGGGGGCCCAAAAATAAAATATTTATTCTATCTCGCATTGTCTAAACCTACCCTTTTTCTTTTAGGTTAACTTTGTTACCATATTCACTTCGTTTGTGTTCAATATTGTCGCTTTCAGTTCTTTTCTCTGCTCCTGTCGTTTGTCGTCTCTCTCTCGGGGGTGTTGTTTACTCAATTCACATAGAGGTCGTTTTACCTGTGTTAATAGTTGATAGCTCACTTGATGTCGTTTTTGGCTAATATTTTATTTGAAAATAGATAATTTATTAATGGAAAATTTTAAACTGTGTTTACTTATAGCATACCAGATTAGTTTTCTTTTTCTTTTCTTTTTTTTTAAAAAAAAGGTGGCTAGACTTTTTAGAATATTGGTGCTAAAGTGAGACAGTTCGTCGTCTTTCGCTTTTCTGCTCGTTATGCTTAAACGTCGCTCTTTGATTGATGTAGTTCGTTTAGCGTTGTCGGTTTTGTGGGTTGTTATCTACTCATATGTCGTTTTCTCTTTGATTGTCGTTTGCAAAAATGTATCGCAAGAATGGAGATGCGGGGTATCGATCCCCGTACCTCTCGCATGCTAAGCGAGCGCTCTACCATCTGAGCTACATCCCCAGCTGCTTGAGTCGATCTGTTTTTATTTAACAACAATATAAGTAATAATCAATGGTTTATTTCTGTACGGCACCACTCAAAATTTATACTCATTAATGCGTTTGGGTGACTGCTTAATTTTTGCATTGATTTGTATAACATGAATAATAAACATGTTTTCGAGTCAACTTGCTTAATACTATGTTGATCTGTCTAGCTCATTTTTTATAAGGTCAGATGCGTTTTAACACGACAGCAACCCAAAAAATGTATGATCGAAAAATTCCAAATTTCTTCGAAAAATATTCAATTCGAGCTTCACTCAAATAAATAAATAAATAAATAATAAGACTTAGAAGAATCTCCCTCTAACTTAACCTTTTTTTTGCTTGTTTAAAATGTCGTAAACTTAATCTTGATCAATCAGTTTGTTTTAATTTTAACATTTTACAATTAGGTGTCAAAAAGTAGGACAAAATATGCATGTGATAAAAAAAGGACACTACTAAAACACCAAACATGGACATCATGCTATCTGATAATTATGTTCTATCAACGTAACATTATTCATATTTCGTTTTATTTTTAATGTTTAACCAATAAAAGGTCCAAAAGGAAAACAAACCGATTTAGTTAGGATTAAGTTTGCGATGTTCTAAGAATTAAGGACCAAGTGAGATTAGAAATAAAACTCAGGAACATTTGTAAAATTACTTATTTGTTAATTTTATATTTGGTTGTAATCTCCCTAACTAGCTAACATACTCTAAAGTCTCTGCCTCCCGGCCGGCTTGTCTCTCAATCCCTCATCTCCATCTAAGAGTCCACCTCCAACTCTTCTCTTTGCGCCTCTCCAGTGGCAATTTGGTAAGCTTTTCTATCTTGATATGATTTTTTCATATTTTTATGTGTTTGTGTGTTTTCCGCTGGTTTAATTATTTTGTCCAGTTTTCTGGGAACTTGTTAACACTTTTTAAGCAACTGGTTAGACAATAGTAAAACTTTGGTTAATGGCGATTTTGCCCCTATTGCCAGAAGATTCTTGGTCGAAACTTGCGTTACTCTTGCTGATATGATGTTAGAAAGATGTCAATTTTTACTTTTATTTTTTGGCCATGGATTGAAGTGAGTATAGGCAATATGGCTAATGACAGAAGATTCAATTATTTCAACTTCTGTCCCATTGTTACTTGGATTGTAAATGTTAGTCATTTGAAACCAATGGCCATACAAACAAATCGAGCACAATATTGTTTAGGGGAATTTTCATAAATGATATCTTTATGATTTACTTTTTATAAATATTATACATATTTATTTGTGGCATGGCTTAACATATAATATGAAAGACAGTGTCAGCATAAACTTTTCTAAATGTGATATAAATAAACATAACTTTTAAAATTGTGACATAACATGTAATTTTCTCTATTGCGTTTATTGTTTGTGGCTGCAATCAATAGCAAATTAAAGAGTTGAAGTCTTCATGAAAGCTAAACAAACAAACAAACAAAACGATACCAAATGAAAAACAACAACATACATTGGTTACTGTCGTTTTTTAACTTGGATGTGGTTCGTTTGAGCCACTGCAGTTGTCGTTTTTCTAAGGGGTGGTTTTTGTACTCATTGTTTCTTTTACTAATATTTACTACCATAACCAATATAAGAAATCAAGAGAAAAAAAAAAGGATCATGAAAGCGAATCAAACAAACAAAAAAAAAAAAGACGTCAAATGGGAAACAACAATGCAAGGAAGCTTTATCTACATGTTTAAATTCGTTTTTTAGTTATGTGAAAGTTTTACACTGTAACAATTTTTTTCTTTTTACTGTAGTATGTGAAAGCTTTACACTGCTTGCCAAACAACAAATTAAACTTAAAACGTCTGTTTTAACTGGTTCTCCAAATGGTCTATTCATTTATTTGTTTTTGTGTTTTTTTAAACAATGTAAGAGTATTTTTAAGTGTTTAGCTATTGATATGGATTTTTGTATTTTTTTCCATTGTATCTTCGTTGTACTTGTTACTTTCTGACGGGGTGGGGCTCACCGGCCAAACAAACGCCAGAGAAGAATACCGAAAACATTTGGCAGCTTGATAGAAAGGCAAGTGAGTTTCAAGGATTGATTTTTAAATTCATTTGGATAACACGTTAAAATTTAAAGATGAAACTTAAACATTGTAATATATGAAAATTTTACACTGTAACAAACTTTTATTTATCACTGTAACAAACAAAAACTTTACAATATAGCTGTTAAAATTTAATTTTTCTAACATATTTCTCAAACAATCTCTTTATTGTTATGATTAGTCATGTACAGAACAAGAAATCATGGAAGTGACGTAAAAACCGAAGAAACATACAAACCAAAAAGAAAAAGTGAAAATAATAAACAATGGTGTTTCTGTCTTTTTAACCTTTAATGCAATCATCATAAGAAAGTAAAAGGAGAGACGTATTAAACCACCAACCTTCCTACAATCGTGGAACTATTGACTTCTACGAGTTCTGAAATTAATACTGGCGGCGCTTCACAATCCTCGTATCATTTTCGTTTACCCTTTCATGCTGTTGAACGGCTAAAGTTACTTCCATCTTTCCCGTTGATGCACCCCATTTTATGCTGCCTTTTCGATTTACTGTCGTTTTACAGTTCTTGTCGTTTGGCTTGTGTCGTTTCCCTTTCGTTGTCATTTCCCGTATGATATTGTTCTCTCTTTTGTTTTTATGGCTTACTCTTGTTCTCTGTGGTTAAATGTGGTTTCTAGATTCAGGCGTTGTTATGAAAATTGTCGTTTTCGTATTTATGTTGAAAAATATTCACATTTTAAGTGTATTGTTGTTTTTAGATTAATGTCGTTTCTTTAGGCCATTACTCTTCTCTCAATCGTGCATGTCGTCATGAAAATTTTTTGTGTTGTTTTCGAATTTAATTCCATTTTCTGGTTGATTTTTGTCGTTTAATTTTTAATTATCTTCTATTCTCGTCCTTTCCAATTTTATATCGTTTATTCATAGTGCTGCTGCTTTGTATCTTGATGTCGTTTGTGTTATTTTTTAATTTCGTCTTGTTTGGAATCTACTGTCATTTTTCGGTTGATTTTCTTACAATTGTCCTTTTTTTATCTACTGTCGTTGCCCATTTTGTATGCCGTCAGTGGTTTATTCAATGTTATTGTTTTTTTGTATTTTGATGACTTTTTCTTCTCTTTTTCTAGCTTGTCGTCGTTTTCTCAAGTTAAATGGCTTTTTTTGGGAAAAAAATTCACGTCGTTGCATATCAGGTTACCGTCGTTTGCACCTTGATGCCTACTTATAGTATTCTTGTCGTTTCTAAATTCTAAGGTAATAATATCGTTTTTTATCTCTTGTCCTTCCCAATTCATGCTTTGTACTTTGATGTTTTTTTCCTACCTTATCGTCGTTTCCTTAGGTTAAGTGTGGTTTATCGAGATTCACATCGTTTGTTTCTCAAGTTGCAGTCGTTTTTTCTTTGCCGCCCGTTTCTAGTACTCTCGTCATTAAGGTTATTGTCGTTTTCTATTGATGTCGTTTGTTTGAGTTGAAGTTCTTTTTACAGGTACTTGTTGGTTTCTACTTGCTTGTTTAACTGTATGTTTTAAAAGACGTTTATTTCTGTAATTTCATCGGACTTTTGTGACCGTCTCGTTGGTCAACTCAAAATCCCAATCCCATAAAATAAGTCTCCGCTTAGATTTTTTTTTTTTAAATTCTATAAAAGCATCTAATTTTTACCCTTTTTTGTCCATGTCCTATAATTATTAATTTCTGACTAGGTGGGGTTCACATGCCGAACAACATAGCAGAGAATTCTATGCGGAAAGCTTTGCTAAAAAAAAAAACCTACTTCAACAAGAAATCACTGGTGATGTTATTCCTTTGATAGAAAATCCCGCAAAAGACAAAGAGAAATGAATTACGTTTACCAACCCACCCTTATCTTTGATACATAATTAACCTTACAATTAAATAAATGAATACCAGCGATATTCTTTGTCATCTTCACTTGCAACATAAATTGGCTTGTTTGGTTAGAATTGGCAAAGTTTACCGTCCTGGCCTACCAAAGCAGAAAGAAAAACTCCCACCCAGTGGGGCCCAACCCCGTGAGGGGCCCGGACTGTGGCCCGCTCTGGCTGAATAGCAGTTCTCGAGGGGAAATCACACACACACATAATAAAATTAAAAAAAAAAAAAAAAAACCCACATTTTCCAATACGTTGAGCTCGTTTCAAAATTATTATTATAATTATTCACCCAACACCGCAAGACCCTTTTGCTTTTTCTTCCAAACTGCGCGAGGAAAAGCAAGGTTTAGATGTTTCAGTCGTGGAATTAATGAGCCATTTTGGATCCCACTCTTACTGAATACACAAACATGTCAAGGCATAAAGCCTCACCATTACACAATAATATTATGGGCTCTTTAATACCATGACCATTCAATATTTTGCTGAAATCAGAAAGTGTATTTTGTATCTCACACGAGTCTGAATATTAAGAGCTATTCTAACAGTGACATGGTGCCAAACTGAGCAAGAAAAACAAAGAACTACTGAACATCATTATCTAAGTCGTATAATGTAGTTTGTCAAAAGAACTTAACCCTAAATCCCACCAACGACCACTTAAAAGCGGTTTACCAAAGGTTAATGCTAACATCTACAAGGTAAGAAACTCTTAAGCTGGCTTCAATGCACTTAGCTGTAAGCTTGACAAATTTTGCAGGCAGAATACGAGATATCATTCGAGCGAGCAAGACTCGCCATTAAGATAAATATCAGATACAAAGAAACTCCAATATTTAGCAGAAACAAATCACAAATAGCAGCAAGTATGAGAGGAGAAGGTTAAAGATTTGAGGACCAATTTGACAAGTAGATGTTCCAGAGTTTCATTAACCAAAAAAAAATACAAAAATTTCACCACTATATATTATTTTTCTTCTTCCCAACTAAACCAGGCTAACGTCTAGTTAAACAGAAAACACTACAGTCTACAGGTCTATACGAAGTCAAAATCCTCTCTAAGGGGAAAAAAAACCACCCACCTTGGTTTAGGAAGAAAGAAGACCAACAAAGGAATCAAGTAAAGCAAAAATTCGACGCATAATCAGCAGGAGGTAAGGGGAGACAGACTCGTGAAAGCACCTTCTTTCCCGCAATCGTGGAACTCAAACTTCTACGAGTTCTCAATTGCAGCAGTTGTAATTCGTAAAGATCGTGTCCTTTCCTGCTCTCCACTACGCCTCCAGAAGGCCCTTCTCCACCAAACTTCAAACCCTCTTTGTATATTCGGGCAATCTTCACCGGAGTTCAGGAACCGATTAAACCAAGCAAGCAAGATATCCTGTTGCCAAGCTAACGGAAGAGTAAGAATCGTGTTGCTAAGACCATCCTCAATCAAGTGTCGATCCAGCCCTTTTGATGCCCTTCTCATCCACCCAAAGTCGTCATAAAATGGCACCAACCATGTACGCAAAAGCAAGCCTCTCGCATCTTTGGATGCCAATAGCTGCCCTTTTCCAATACCAACAAACAGGCGTGCTGTAACTCTGCTAACCTCAAATCTATGGATCACGGGCACTTTAGAATGTGCCTCAGCGAGTTCAGTCTCAGACGCCCATGTTTTCAAGAAATCCTCAGCAATTTGTCTATCAATCAAGATATCAAGAATCCAATGCAAATTATCCGCTTGCCTTGCAATCTGACCCACATCTTTGAGGTCTGATTCTGCCGCTTGCAGAAAATGTTGCCGGAGCAATTTCAAGCACCCATCACAAGCCGAGTACAAAGACTCTTTCCTGAGATCATTCCGCGACGTATTCTCACGAAGCATCTTCAACACCAATCCTTTCATCTCCCTCCTCGCCTTCTCATCTTTGCCCTCAAGAACTACACGCAAAAGCTTGAGAAGCACCTCCTCATTTTCATTTCCCTCTTCAGCCCCATTAGCCACTTCAACTGAAACCCTTTTTAGAACTTCCCCTGCTCCAACGCCTTCGAGCCTGAGCTCCGACAAAAGCGATGCCACCTTCTCTTCTTCATCCTCTGCCCACGGTGCAGCTTCTAAGTACTCCAAACAAGACAAGACCCCGGCATCAAACCCAATTGCAGCTGAAACCTAAAGCAACACACAAGACACTCAAAATTCAAGCACCCCAGAGCAGCATTTGCAATTTTTCGGGCTGCCAATTCAAATCGAGCAAACAAGAAGAAAAACTTATAACTATTGGTATATACTCTTTCCCTATTTCCATGGAACAATTCTATTCATTATTGTCAACTCTTGAATGTCATTTCAATGTTGGTTGTTGAATTGGACCAAGTTCCTCAAAGACGCAAATACTGAATTTTCCAAAAGTCAGATGTCCTATTTCCTTATCTATAATCCATAGTCTATGGCTCCTAGGAAACAGAGCAAGAACAAAAAAATAAAATAAAATAAAATAAAAATTGAGAAGATGATGTAGTTTGGTTACCTTCAAAATTCCAAGAACTTTGGGGACATCTTCCCTCATGAGCTTCTTCCTCAGATCCTTGCAATACATCAACCTCAGAGTCTCAATGTAAACCTCCACATCCTCGCAATCCGCGATCTCCACAATGTGCAGCGGTGGTGACGCCGCATTGCTCGCCGCCGATCTCTGCTGCTTTGCCCAGCGATCGGAGAGCTTCACGGCGAAGAACCGGCTGTGCGCGACGAGAATCTGTCGGTGGACGTTCATGGAGACGCTGATTCCGTCTCTGGAGCTGAGCGTGAGCTTGATGTCGCTCGACGACGCGTCGTTGAACTGGTTCCCCGGGCTCCGGAAGCTGAGAATCTCCGAAATCCGCTGCATTGCTAGGGCCTGCTTGTCCTGTACCGTGATAACGACTCCGCTAGGGTTTCTCTGTGAGGCGAGAGCGACGTTGCTCGAATGGATCTGAGTCCGTGGATGCACGTCGGGCTCGCTCGCCATCATCTCGAACAGCGTCGGGCTCGATCGGGTCTTGTCCGTCGGCGGAGGCGGCGACATAGGGTTCAGCAAGCCGGCGGTCAGGACGGAGTTGAACTTGCTGAAGCTCGACGGAAACAACGTCGACGACGACGTCGCGTCGTTTTGGCTGTGGCGGTTGTTAAGGTGGTGGCCGCCGCCGGAGCTTCCATTTCCGTTGACGGAGGAGGTGAAGTCCATGACCGGAGAGAGGCTCCCGGGGGAGAACCGGATCCTGAAAGTCGACGGCGACGAGCACGGAGACGGAGACTGATGATACGACGCCGTCGTCACCGTCTGGACCCGCTGACGTGGCAGAGCCGGCGGGGATGGCGGCGGAGGGGGAGGTGGCGGGACGGGCTTCGAGGCGGCGGGGAAGCACCACGTGTTGTCGATGGAGACGACTGTCGGGTGGTGGCTGCTGACGTTGCAAGAAAATTCGGCGGCTGCTGAGGCGGCGGAGGTGGAGATTGTGGTTTCTCTGCACTTTCGGCGTTTGGGCTTAAGGTGTTGGGTTTGGGCTTTATTGATGTGAGCTTTTGTTGTCGTTGTTTTAGTAGTTGTTGTTGTTGCCATGAAAATTGCGAGTAGAAATGACCCCTGCTCTTTGTGTTTTATTGTCGTTTAGTCACAGCACATTGGCTTCTGAGCTGAGAGAGAGAGCAGAGGGAAAATTATTAAAAAAAAAAGTACGATTAAAAATGGCGGAGGAAACGAGACAGTGATAGGAGTGTGATCAACGGCAGTAAAAAAGACATGAGCAGATGATGGTGATGATGACCAGTCTGAGAAAGCATTAAATGTTGGAGAGAGAGAGAGAGAATGCGTTTTTGGAGTGGGTGATGAGTCCTAAACCAAATATCTTCCCTTGTTTATTTTAAGTGTTTTTAGAGAGAGAGAGAGACTGAGAGAGAGAGGGATGGAGAAAAAGCTCAAATGCCAAATGGGAATTAGAAGATTTTGAGGTATTTTGTGAATTTCGGATAGATGGGCTTTTTGGATGTCTCGGCCGGGAAGCTTTGGAGATGTCAAATATAAAGAGAGAGAGAGGGGGAGGGAGAGAGAGAGTGCGAGAGAGTATGGGCGGTAAATGGTGATATTATAGTATTATAGTCCCCACACAAGGCGTGGTACTTTTGTTTGTTTCAGGCATGCAAAAGGAGAAAAAAGAAATGAGTGGGACGTTTAATAATGGTGATGTCTTTCTAAAACAAATGGGCTCTTTTTTGTGCAATTGGTGGGACTTTTGCTCATCGTGTTGCGTTGTGCCAGTTGTGTAACGTGCGTATGGTGGGTTCTTTGGTTCATTATTTGTTTTGATTTTGCTTAGTTTGGTTTGGTCATTTTCTTGCCCACTCCTCGGCGTAGTCTAATCGTTAGTTTAGGTAACTCCTACTACGAAAAATGAAAAAGTGTTAATTTGGAAGAATTGGGGTTCCTCTAGCTCTTGAGAATATTTCATTGCTCTAGAATAAGGAGTAGAGGTATAGGGGTGGGATGATAAAGAAAAAAAACACAACTTTAGTATCCCACCATCAGTGGTGACGATATGACCGTAAAAGAATGACTATTAGGATTTTCTCTCTCATTATTTAAGGGTCAATCCTTCTCGTCCGATTTCATAACGAGGTTGCGATTATGTCTCTAAGTGGATCTACCTAATATGGTTTAAGCCGCTGTAACTTGGACTCCTTGGATGTTAGTAGACGAATGAATGAGCTAGATTCTCTTGTTGTTTCACTTGTGGTTATAATAAATTCTTTTTAAGGTGCAAGAATATCATTGATCGTATTTTTAATGAGACAAAAGAAAATACAGCTTTATTGTCGCAACAAATTGTTGATGATTTATGTACGTTTTATTTTATTTGTGAAACTATACAAGAAAATAAATTTAAACTAGAAATATTATCTCTAAAGCAAAAGAGTAATATTATTAATCAATATAAAATTTCGATAAAAATAATTGATCAAAAGGAATATTGCAATTTCATTGACAAAATTTATATAACCATTAATCTATATCGATGTGATATTTTCATGACTTTTGTTATATGTTTATCCATAAATCTGTTAACAACTATTTATATCAATGTCGATGAAATACAGTTATTAATTGACACCATCCCTTGTAAAATTTTAATTGATATTTACTTTTTTTTAAGGCATTTTTTTGTGGGAACTAAAAAAAAATCACTGGTGGATATCTCTATTTTTTATAGAGTGTTTGAGAAGTGTAATTAAAACTAAAACTTTTAAACTGAAAATTATAGTATATGACAACTTTACACTGTGACTCACTTTTTCATATCATTGTGACATGTGAAAGTTTTACACTATAGCAATTAAAAGTTTTGGTTA
>CAMOHE010026107.1:0-24281 GCA_946598075.1 Artocarpus hirsutus | reverse complement strand
TTTAATAAATTCCGTAAACAAGTTGCAGGAATGCCAACAAAGAACAAACAATCATTCAAAAAAAAAAAACTACATTTACCTGTCTAATGAACAATTTAACATTAACATACAAATGCTTGTCCAAGGTTCAAAAACGTCGCCGTTCCTTAACCACCAACCAACCAACTTTTAGAGCCACATTCATAACAAAAATGAACAAAAAGGGACAAATAATGAATGTTTGGATACCAAGTTAAAACTTAAAGCATTGTAAAACGTGATAGATTTACATTGTAGTATATGTTTTCTTGATTCTATAGCATGTAAGAGCTTTACACTATAACAATTGAAATTTTGGTGTTGAAATTTGGTTTTTTCAATGAAAAAGAGAGAAAAAAAATTACAAAGAAGCAAATTATATAGAATAATGTGGAGCCTGCTACACTTGTCTACATCCAGATTCTAGCCTACAAAACTAAAAAAAGACAAAATTTACTAGAAGAGTTCAAAACAATGGTTTGAATCATTTTTTGTTCAAAATATTATAGCTATTGAGAGTTTTACACTATAGACGATTTGAGTTGGAGAGTTAAAACTGATGTGTCATATGAAAAGGTATGCCACACTATTGAAAAATCTGTTTATTTATGAAATACTTAAAAAAAGTTGTACCACATAACCAGTCATATTACTTATTTAAGTTGTTCTACATTTAAACTTGGACGCTATTTATAAAAGGGTTATTTCCCTTTTTATACCATGTATTTTAAATTTATTCAAACACTATACCTTCGGTTTTAGATCTCATCAAATTTACTCATTCATATTAGATTTAATACACAATTTTATTCATTTTCCCAATCAATATTCAAATTTGATTTAAAAAATTGTCTAAAATATCTTCAAATTGAAAAATAAGAGAACTTTACACATTTAAAAAGACTTTATAACAAGGTTTGTATGTTTTTATTTTTGTTTTCTTTTTTCTTTTTTAAAAGTTTTAATTTTTTTTATTTTACTTAAGGGTAGTTTTGCCATTTTGAAGCTCAAAATCAACTACAAACTGAACTAAAGTATAATAATTAAATCTTATTTAAATATATATATTCGATGAGATTAAAAAACAAAAGTATAGGTTTTGAATTAACTTAAATTAGACAGTATAAAAACTAAATTCTTGTTTATAAAAAATTTTAAAGTAAGGTATTTATGAAAATTTGCTTTAAATAAATAAAGATTCCACCCTTAAAAAGAAATAGTGAATAAAGACTCTAGCTTCTAGAATGCCGTTCCATGAACGGCATACAAACAAGACGAATACATACGTGATACATACAAGACGGTTCAAAAATATTTATTTTCACTTCTAGTTCTTTTAGTACTAGTCACTCAATATACAATATTTTCCAATCCAATTCATCATTCTATCAAAAATAGTATATTTACAGGTGATCTAGAAAGAAAATAAAATACAGTACGAAATCCAACGATAAATCACAAAAGAGGAAGAAGAAGAAAACTAAAATTACAACAACATTTCTAGCTTAAGAAATCAAAAAACAAAAGAAAAAAAGGGCTATAAAAAAACTGAAAGATTATTAAAAATAATATACCAAATTACTCTATAGCAATTGACCACTTTCTGTTGAAAATTAAAAAAAATATATATATATATATATGATATACTATTAAAATAAGCTACCTCCAGTGACCAACGTAGTCTATCAGATCACTGTTTACTAACCAACAAGGGTGATTAGTTGCTTTTTGTTGAAAATGATTAAAAAAAAGCTATATTTTCAACAATATTCTACCAAATTACTCTTCGATGATCTTCATAATTTACCGTTATTATTGTTGACAATTAAAAATAATTTAGTAGATTTAAATAATGTATCAGATTGCTTTGGTTACAGGTATCGGCAGCCGACTTTTCATCTTGTAGTTGGGAATGAGATTATAAGAAATTATTTACCAGGTTACTCTTCCGCAACCAAACACTTTTTTTGGTGAAAATGAATAATAATTTGATATATTAAAATAATCTACCACATTATTCTTGGGCAATTGTCAGATAAACCAAACCACTTTTTAATAAGAAAAAAAAAATCTACCAGAGCATTCTCTGATTGGCCGATTACTTTTGTTGAAAATAAAAAAGGAATATCTTGGATTTTCGATACTTTGTCCACCAAAGTCCTCTTAAACGACACACTGGTCACTCTTGGCTTAGAAGGAATCTGATAGATGATTTATAGTAATCTAGCCGATTACCCTTTTGTGGCTGGGTTAAATTTAGGACAATTTTCAGAAATTCAGGTAGCTGGTAAGATGATCTTTAGTAATCTATAGTAATCTAGTAGACAACCTTTTTTTGTTGATAAAATTTTTTCTGGCAGAAGAAAGAACTAACCACGTGGAAGAGGCAAAGGCCATGTGAAAAGTTCACAATTTTGAGTCGCACGATTTATCAACAATCCAAGATCCCGAATTTCAAATGTAATGACTACCAAAGAGGGAAAAAAAAGAAGAGGCAACTAGATCAAACACCTACCAAGGCTTGAGATCGTTGTGACTTGTAAAAGAATTTATCGGCAATTTTTCCGGTTATTGTAAACCAGACAAGCTATGATTTTTTGATAAATTAGATTATCTTCCATACAAATATCAATGGCAATGCTCACACTATATTTATTATTAAAATCATGAAATAACATATTTGATGTCCTATTCTACTTAACACTGCAATATATAATGCTATTATAATTCTTGTCTTTAATTTTTATTATAATTATTAAGCCTTAAAATTTATAAAAACAAAAGTTTGATATTAAAATAAATTAAACGTAACTATGTTATAATGAGTAAACCAAAATGTTAATGAATTAATTAATAAGAATCAAATACCAAATATGTCATATGCTAAACTTGATAAAAAATTTGTCATCAAAATTTAGTCTATAAGAAATTTGACATAAAAAATTGCATTACTTTGAAGTTTTTTTCTTTTTTTCTTTTTTTTGTTTTTGCACACAAATGCCAAATTTTGATATTGACAAATCAATTTTCTATTGTTTCTTCTCACGAACATAAACAAAGTGTTGCGTGTCCCCAAATCACGTTGTCCATTTACATGAGGAGTGATGATCCATTGAAAATGTCTACCCTTCAAACTTGCTTTTCGTGATGTACATGAGAGTATTGCGTTCCAAATTTCAATGATTGTCCTCGGTTTAAAAGCCTTTTACAAAATCCATTGAATTCAATGGTAACTTGGCCAAATTAAAAATTAAAAAAAATTAAATTTAAATTTTGATATCTACACATAAATGTTTGTCTTTTAACCATTAAATCAATAGAAAAAATAATTTGACCAAGTCTTACAATTTCAAACATACGTCGATGATGGGGTTCTTGTGAAGAGAGTCCCTAGCTGATAATCACAAATCAAAAGTTAAAAAACACCAACGTAAAACCAACTTCTCAAAATAAGTGAGAGTACACTATTTTCTTTTTTTCTTTTTTTGTAATTTTATTCAACACGCGTGTTATCCGACCTCCTCATAATAATTGTGGAAGTGTATTCTTTGTACTTTTATTAAACACACGTATTATGTGCAAAAATGGCTTTAAAAACTTCTAACGGTGTTACTAAATTGACCCAGACTTAAAGGTGGCAACTCCAATTACAAATATGATGACAAGACCTCTAATTTCTACTACGTGGAAGGTTTACACTATAATATATTTTTGTTTTACATTATAACATATGAGAGTTTTACACTGTTTGAATTTAAACTCATGAGTTCAGATCAAAGTTTTGCAAAATAATTTAACCTAAAAAATTTGGTTCATACACTGTAACATGTGAAAGTTTTATGTTATAACAACTTTTTATTTTACTCTGTAATATGTAAGATTTTCACTTATTAGTTCAAACCAATTGTTAGATTCAATTTGTCAAATGAAAGGTTAACTTGAAATAGCCTACAAACTCGTTCCTAGCAAGTGGGAAAAAAGAATCTGGTTAACTTATGGCTCTATAGCCTTAAAAGGGTTGTGTTAGGGTATGATATGGGTTGGCCCAAATCATTCAATAAAGTTCCAGCGTGTGAAATCTAAATTGCAGTCAAAGCGAATCGAACCCGATGGGAGTGTTCGATTCGAGACAGATAGTTATCATAAGCATCACTTGCTCATTGCTCAATTGCCTAGAGGCATCTATCGATTCGATAATTGTGGTTCGATTGCAGTTTCTACTTATTTCGTTTTGTGTGAATCTACATATTTGTTACTGTTACGGATTTGATTAACTGTCAACTCGATTGAATCAATGTACAAAGCCTTGTAATTACAAGGAGATACTTTCCAAGCCATGAAGCGGAACGTGAAAAGAAGCACAATGTTTACGGCCCTATCAAAGATCGACACGTGTGCCACTGCTACAAGTACTACTATGGTCATTCCTTCCATCCAATTGAAGCCACGATCTCATGTAGTATTCTCTATAAATAGTAGCAGCAGCTTCACTGTTGAAGAGAGGAACAAAAAACAGAAAATTCTAAAGAAATTGTTATTGTTTTCATAACAAATCTCTCAACTCTTTGTAATCTATATCAAAATATTCACCATACTGAATAACAATAGACTAGCTCTTATTATAAAATGAACTACTATAAATCTCATGTGTGGTACCATTTACTTTTACTGTATTATTTGATTATATGCTGCTTATCTAATTTTCATTCTGTAATAGTTTTAATCATGTGCTCCGAAGCTAAGTAGGTCCTAATAATGAAGATTTAAGGACCTAAATTTACAAATAATAAATATCAAATTAAATCATAATCTGCTTATCTTTAATTGTAGATTTAACGTATACAGATTGTAGGGAAGTAAGTTTGGTTGTTCTTTAATGTCGTGCTTGAAAGTTGTGTTTAGTTTCTATTTCACTTGAAAATTGAACTGGCTTTGTTGAAGTGTTGGATTCCCCGATCGGAGCCTGGCGGGCACCTCAAACATATTGCTGATAGGGCCCCTAGCAGTACCAAATGGTTTGATTGGTACCTGAGATAGGCCTTAAGACCTTCTTATTCAAGAGGATACGGGTTCGACTCCCAGGGGACGCGCTCCTCCCGTAGGAGGCAAAATCCGAGCAGAGCCTCTCCCCAAGCAGGAGCCCTCTCGGCAATACGTTCGAAATGCCCGCCTGGCTCCGACCGAAGAACCCAACACCTCGACATTAAACACGCTTTCGGATGGGAGACTCGAGCTCAACCGAGTAGGTCTCTGCTCGGGGAGGGACCTCAGCTCGGAGGTGACTCCCCCCGACGCATTGGGTCCAAGGTGGCCCTCTGCTTGGGGAGAGGGGCAGAGCTTGTATTTTTGCCTCCAGTGAAGGAGCGCGTTCTCCAAAAGTCGAACCCGTATCCTCTTGAATAAGAGAATCTTAAGGTATCCCCTAAGTACCAATCCATCAAATTTGATGAATTGGTACCTGGGGATACCCTAAGACCCTTTTATTCAAGAGGATACAGGTTCGACTTTCAGGGGACTCGCTCCTCCCGCAAGAGACAAATCCGAGCTGGGTCTCTCCCCAAACAGAGGCCCTCTCGTCAGGCTCTGGCCGAAGAACTCAACACCTCAATAGGCTTAAAATGACTTTTCCTCACGTAGCAACCGAAAAAGGGGGAAGAATATAGCTTTCCTTCCCATCGAAAAGAATATTGAATACGTGATATATGAAAAATTATAAAAGGTGACATGTTCCAAAAAAAAAAAAAAAAAAGAATCTTGAAATAAGACAGAAACAAAAGCGGCATCCATTTAACCACATAAATAGATGTAAAAATTAAGACTATATATTATATTTTTGTAATTGTCGAAATGAAATATAGTAATTTAAAAAAAGCGTTAAAAATAAATAATTATAACAAATTTAACATTTTATACTATATAATTACTTCGTAATTGTTACTAACTTTAATTATCATTATTTGGAAACTATTTTAGATGCTTTTGCTTTGTTTCAAACATTTCCAGCTTCATTATAGACAAAACACACCACATTTATATCGCTTTTCAAACTTATCAATAAATTGCATCAAACAAGTTGCTAGGATGCCGATATAAAACAAACAAGATAATTAAAAAAAAAATGCTACATTGACCTGTTTAATTAACAATAAGTTAAAATACGAATGCTTGTCCAAAATTCCAAAACGTCGCCGTTCCGTAATCACCAACCAACCCTCAGACCCACACTCTCGACTCTTATCATAAATGAACAAAAAGAAACAAATAATGAAAAAGAAAAAGAAAAAGAAAAGAAAAAAAAAAAAATATATATACATTTATATAGTATCAACAAGCGAATGATAATAGAATGATCTGGAGGTTTCTACAGTGTTCTTTATCCAGATTCTAGCGGTCTAGCCTCAAGGAATAAATAAATAAAAATTCCAGTTTTTCTTGAGCAAAAAAAATAAATAAATAAAAATTCCAGGTTCTGGAATATTGTCCAATGAAGTACATTGTTTTGTATGACTTGTTTTTTCCTTCCCAACCATACCGGAAATGAGTTTATTTAGGATTAAAACCTTAAAAACAACAATTCTAAAACAAGCTTATGTTGGAATGCACTCCTAATTTCATAAATAATAAGATAAACATAAGTATATACACACATATATACATATACACATATAAATATACTAACAAAATTTTCCAATCCCAATTCATAATTCTAGCAACTAGTACATTTACAAGTGGTACAGTCCTCAGTTCAATCTAAAAAAAAAAAAATTTACAGTACAAAATCTAAGAGAAAAAAAAAAACAAAAGAAATCAAAGGCTCCATTTTATTAGTTATGATACAACAAAAGACAGATCCCGCAACAGGAAAAAGGAAGGAAAAAAATTAAAATTACAACAAGATTTTTCACTAGAAAAATAAAAAAAATAAAAAGTTTTTTTTTTTTTTCCTGATTAAGGATTCTTAAGCAGGGGCTCGAATCGAAGGAGGACGAGGAGTGTAAGAAACGAAGGGAAGGTTTCGGAGTATTAGAAAACGAACCCGACCCGGAAACGGCGCCGTATTGAACAAATGCTCCAAAACTCTAGCCAGCAACGCCGTGTACTCCTCCATCAGCTCCGCCACACTCGCCACCAGTATCATGTTTTTTCCCTCTAAAACTTTCTCTCTCTACAAAACGATCAGAAGTGGAAGTAGAAGATACAACTGCAAAATTAACCAAAGGTGTGTGTATATATATATATATATATGCATATGTATGTATATAAGTGTTGAGAAATTTGTGAATCTGATTCCGAAAAAGGAAAGCAGAGGAAAAAGCTGTGGGCCTTTGGTTTCTGGTTTCTTCTTCTATGGATGTATACTGATTGATGAGGATAATATAATAATGATGGTTTTGAGGACAGACATATTCATTATACGGTTTGGATTAAAGGTCGATGGTTTGAGGTTGGATGATCGGCTTCCACGTGGACATCTGTTGAAGATCGATTTTAATATTTATCTCGATCTTTTTCTTTTTTCTTTTATTTCGGTCATTTTTACAAAGTGGAAAAAGTAATTTTATTAATGCATGCGTGTTTTAATTATGTAATTAATCATAGAATAACCTTTTTAATGGTTTTATTTATTATTAAAAACAGTTTTATATTACATATTATAATTTTTAACATGAATAGTTATAAGTTTAACTATTAAAATTTTAATTTTATAGTTAGAATATCATACTATACTAATAAAATAAAATTATCTTTCTATCGTCAAAAATTCTTTTGTTTTTGTGTATGATCTTTTTAATTCTTTTTTTTTTTTTTTTTTTTTTTTTGCATTTTGTTTTTGGTTGAAAATGAAAGGTTCGAAAATGACAGGGGTCAGAGAGGAGTGTGTAGCGGAAAAGATTTTTTTTCTAAAGTCCATTGGCTTGGCGGCTTTCTCCATCCTTATCTTCTTCTTACGCTATCTATTTCTTCCAACTTTTTTTTCTTCTTCTTGGTTTTAAATGGTTTGTCGATGGGCAAATTAATGCAATTTGAGAATTCTAGTTATAAATGAATAATTTAATGAGTTTGGCATTTACTCTCAGGATGACAAATATACCCCTCACCCAGGAGAAAAAAAAAACTATCCTTGATATTTTTTACAATTTTTTATGGTATTAATGTTCTTATGGCATGTTTTGTATTTTTAATTTTAACTAAAACTTTTAGTTTGTTACAGTGTAAATATTTCACATGTTACAGTATCAAAAAAATAAACTATAATATAAAGGTCTTATATATTACAATAATTTTAACTAATAAATTTATATTAATTTATTTTAACTAATACTGTCAAACACTTTATTAATATTATTCTATGGTTTTAAATAACAACGTAGTGGTTACACTTCTAACAAATATGGCTATTACATTTTAAGATGGTATGTTACAACTTCTCGAAATCTCCCTAAATAACAAAAATAATTTGAAGTGAAAGCCCTTTATAAAAAAAGAAAAAATGAAAGCAAGATAGACAAATTGGACTTGGATTATTCGAAATTAGTGGAGTTCTTTTAATACGGTACTTCTACTTTGTGGCATCATTGTCATATTATTTTGGATAAGAAGTGTTCGGCCTACTCCTGTCGGCTTGCCGGCAAATGTCATTGGCAGATGCAAACTATGGGCTCTAACAACTAGAGTTAGCTACAAGGTTCAATTTTGATAAATTCGAGACGTTTCTGCTAGGTAGGGATTTCTATTTCTTTATTTATGCACTTAAAAATGTGAAAAGAAATCGGTGTGTTGTTTCTTGGGTTCATACTGCTTGAATTTGAAGTTGAAATTATTAAAAACCTATTTGATAAGGAGTGGTTTAAGCTATTATAACAGTTTTAAATAGTGTAAAGTTTTTATATGTTACAGTAAAAAAAAATGTTATAATATAAAACTCTCATATATCACAATAAAAATAATTCTAACTAATAGTTTTAACCATCATATCAAATAGCTTATAAGTGTAAATTAAAAAAAAAAATAATACTAGTAGCAACACCTTAAATTTTACCTGTCTCATGTTGAACACTTCATGAAAACTTATGAAGTGAAGTAACATTTTATAAGCCACCAATCTTTAAAATGGTTGATTATATGTACACAAAAAGCTTTCTTGTGGTGGTCACACGTGTTGTGAGTAAGGAGGCGCACGTGCCTCGGGAGAAATATTATTTAATATATATTTTTGATTAACTACTATAGGGGTGGCTTTTGTGTTTTTTATTCTTGTGGATTTTCATTTTTGCTTGGTGCATATTCACTTTTTATGTCTTGGAAGTAATTCATTGTGTGAACTCATTGGCATCTCAACCAAGAGAGAGAAAATAACACAAAGCATATTAAAACCTATTTCGTATGCGTTTCAGGTTTTCATTTTAAATTTTCAACCAAACTTAAAACACTAATGTTGTATGAAGACTGAAACCACCATTGCCACCATCAAACTAATGAATAAAGATATGGTAAAACTGGATCACTTTGACAAGATGAACTTTACTAGTTGGTATGATAAACTGAAATTTATGTTGATAGCCTTAAAGATTTTTTTTTTTTTTTTTTACGTTGTTGATCCTGTTCTGCAACCAATTCCAGAGCCCAATGATATAGACGTTGATGAATTTGAGGCCAAAAGAAAGAAGTGTAATGTGCAAATTTAATTAATGATGGTTTGCTTATTTGCCATCCCATATCTACTAGACTACTAGTAAAGCTTGAACTCATTACAAGAAACTTGCATGCTTATTTATAGGTTAAATTTTATTGTGACCGTTGAACTTCGAAAACTATGTTATCTTATTCCTTGAACTTTAAAAATTAATATGTGTACCTCTCAAACTTCAATAAATTAACAAAAATGCCCCTCGAATTTTAAAATATTAGCAAAAATACCCATTTCTATTACATTTCGTCCATTAAAATTTTATATTTTTGCCTTCTAAACTTTGGTAACTATGTCATATTGCCTCCTGAACTTCAAAAACTAGTATGTACACCCCCCAAATATCTTTTTCTTTCTTTTTCACACAACAATTTTTTACACAAGTCAAAACTCAAATTGTATATAGGCTCTATGTTGACCGTTGCATTTGTCGTCGCAAATTGCATGCTGTACAAGCTCGTAACTCTTGGAAGAGCAATTTAACTTTTGATTTGTGTGAAAAAGTGTTGACTAGAAAAGAAAGGGAAAAAACACTTCGAAGTTTGTATACCAATTTTTGAAGTTCAAGGGACAAAATAACATAATTACCAATATTTAAGGGGCAAAAATAAAATTTTATAAACACAATGTAACAAAAAGAAGAATTTTTGTTAATATTTTAAAATTCAAAGAGTGTGCATGTCAATTTTTGAAGTTTAGAAGCTAAGACGAACTTAATTTCTAAAGTTCAAAGGGCAAAAATAAAATTTATCCTTATTTATATAAGTGTATTTGAAATTTAGTTAAAACGGTGAATTAGAACTAAAATATTATAATATATAAAAGATTTATACTATAGTAATATGTGAGAACTTTATACTATAATAATTGAAATTAATGAGTTTGAATTAGTTTGTTAAACACCCTCTGCTATATGTTGTCACTCGCTCTGGACGTCATGATGGCAAGTTTAGTACTATAATAATCATACATCTAAACCCGTGTAAAAATTAAAGAATAAATTACTTCTATTGGAAAATTATAATAGAATATGGAAAAAAAAAACTCAAGGGTAATATAATTAACCATTAAATTATATCAAAACTTTAAAAACTATATAAAAATTTGATCGTAATTCTGACGATTCATGCCCTCCTATAAAATTCTCACTTATCAACTATAAATGTATATCTGAACTTAGAAAGTCAAATCTTGCATTTCTCTTTCATCTCAATCCTCACCTTAAACGTCTAGGTCAACGGCTTTGTTAGAAATTTAGAATGTATGAAGACGGAAAAAAAAAAAAAAAAAAAGACGTACACAAGCAAACAGTTGGCGCGGGCTGCTCGTGTAGCTTGAAGAAACCGTTTCTCCTTTCTCTATCTGTCACAAGTCCACCGTTTTTGAAAAATGTTTTTTTTTTTGACAAATAACAAAAATAAACTAAACAAAAGGGTCAAAATCTCTCGAAATATTGTTGAAGATAATTTTTATCATCATAACAACAAACAGAAGTGCTGTCAAAACTAATTCTAGCCCATAACACCACTAAAACTAATTTTAGTTGAGTAATCATAGATATAATACATTTCTAATATTAATATTGAAGTTTTGAGTTTGGATTCCAAGTAAATGTATTTCTATCTTTTTTTTTAAGCTTTGGTTGAGAAGTTGAGATGTAAAGGTTAGCATTAGATGGACTAGAATTTAGATGGATGATGATGCCATGATGGAGATATTCCAAGTAAATATCCTTAAAACGCAATTCTATTTAATCCTTTTAAAGTAATAATCATGTAACTAATAAAATAATAAAACCTAGTCTAAAATTACATATTGAAATAAGACTTATAATTTTGTAAATAACAATGTTACAACCTCATATGAGATGAAAATGATTTTTCAAAAATAAAATATTCATCTTGAGCGACCTTGTTGACTTGTGCCACATGAGAATCCACTTCATATCCAGAATCATCTTCGAATTATCTTTTTAAAATTGTTTTTAAGCCACCAAATATTCTATAACCTTTTAAGGTTTAGAATTTTAAGGGGAAAAAAATTGTACGTCGTTGTCTCTGTCTCTGCTGCACATATATATGTGGTTCGGAATAACATGATAAACAAAATCTTACTAGGCAAATCGTTAGTAATGATGCTCCAACGGCTTATAATTAATGTGAAACAACTTCTTTACTAATTAAGGCACCGACATTTAAGGAAAATTCAACTCCTAGAGCATAAGCTATGCTTGGAATAAGATTATCTGAGAGAGAGAGAGATATAAGAGTGATTTAGATGGCGTGCTACACAAATCATCTGATTAAATACATACGTCAATGCAATTCACAAGCCTTATACTTCTTTTCACACAACACCAAGGTTTAGAGCTCTTAATAAGTGAACTGAAACCAAGAACAGAATTATAACTGCAAAAATCCCGAATGAGATAACTAACGGAGAAGGGCCACGCCGTGGAGCTAGTGTCCCCGTCGGACCTATTGGACCATGCGTCGTGTCTTTCTTTTTTGCCCTAAACCTCAGTTTCGTGGTAGATTTTTCACAAACTTTCCCCTTTGGCTCAGTAAGTTCTGTAGAAGATTCTTCAAAGATATCTTCGCTTTCATCTTTCAGTTCTATGGAGGATTCTTCAGCAATTTCCTTGATCATGTCAGACTTCTGAAGACGGCTCTCTTTATCCCCATCGTCAAATAAAGGACTCTGCTTTGTAGCTTCTGGGGTCTGCGCCGATCACAGACAATTTGATAAGCATAATGCTGTAAATATCTAAATAAGGTATGGCATCAACTAATGATGATTACCTCGGTAGACGATGACTGCGCCTCATCTTCAGTTTCGCTCTCGTCTGCATCTTCCTCAGTGTCCTGGGGTGCAAAATTATGTGAATAAATCAGCGAGTATTTGAAGATTGATGTCACCAGAAATTCTAGCTTTGCAACACTTGACAACACTTACCTCTGTAACGGTCGATTGCAATTCATCTTCATCTTTCTCTTTGCTTTGATTCAGATCTTTGAATTCTTCATTGGCAACCGATCCCGGTGCGGCATGCATTTGTAGGCGGATTCTTCTTGGAGCACTGCCTTGTGGTGCGAGACTATTTGAACTTGATAGCGGTTGAGGTTGGCGGGTCCTAATCTTGATTCCAGTCCCAGCAGCAAGATGAGCGTCAGAATACTCTTTTTCCTGCCCACCAATGGGGGGACTCTGCTCCGTAGCTTCAGTAACCTGTAGAGGACAACCCAAAGAATCAAACTTAGCTAAATACAAATTATCATAATCCCGAATGTATCTTCACATAATGGCCCTACCCCAGTAGTAGTTGACTGTACTTCGTCTTCTTCATAGCTCTGGTTTGAATCTCCCACATTGTCATTTGTAGTTGTCGCAGGTGATATATCCATCTGTAAACGAATTCTTCTTGGAGCATTGCCCTGACTCACAAAATTATTGGGAATTGGGCGTTGTGGCTGACGAGACCTAACCTTGATTCCACTTGCACCAACATGACCATAGTAATTCGCAGTATCATTCATAATCGTTGATTCTTTAACATTATTTGACGCAGCGGAATAATGACCAGCAACAGATACCTGACCAACCATGTTATTATACACAGGTTGACCCGTATTTCCCATTCTAAGTTCTTGGTTTGCATATGGTGCTTCGACTCCAGAAAGTCCACATGCTTGAAGCTGTAACACTTCTTTGGCATCCATTTGCTCGCTATACCTTTCAGAACCTCCCATATCCAGGCAGCGCTATCATAAAGTATAAAAGAAAAGATTGTCATGCAATACTTGCCAGGAAATAAACCATAAGTCAACTTTATGAAATAAAGTCGCTATATGAAAAATCTTTTTACACCTACCTGGATCATTTGATAGTCCACGTTACTGTATGGAACGTTGTACAAGTTCTCTGGTGGTATGTTCTGCCATGTTTGTGTCAGATTAGACAAATCACTATCCTCCCCAATGACGGAGTTCTTCCAATAGGTTGACTCTTCACATGAACCCTCGTCAGCGTTCGGGAGGACTTCATCCAACAACTCTGTGAGAGAGATATCTTGTACACCAGTGCCATCCATAAAATGAAATCCGTTGGTATCATTGCCAAAATCAAAAGGTGAACCAACATAAGGTGGTGCTGGCCCTAAGTCAATCGACTGCAAGGGTGGGCACGCTGCAAAATCGATTTGATCATGGGCAGCTTCATACAATTTTGAAATTTCTTCCATCTGCACGCGCACCTATAATTGAGCAGCAAGAAGAAACAAACATTGGAAGTTTTAGCTTTTCATAAGCATAAGGCACATAAAGTAATGCCGGCACAATAATACTGCAGATAATCTCACCTCTCGAGGAGTGTCCTGATCTGTTACATGATCTTCAACGTCAGACGCCATATTACTGTTGGAGCAACTTTCAACAGGTCCTGGAGTGCTAGAGGTCATGGTATCCACCTTCTCAGTTGACCACCTGTTTACAACTTCCGGCTCCTCTCCAACCGGAATGTCTGATGGTGCAGTTTCTTGAAACAGATCCGACAACGAGTCATCAGGAGAAGACTTGGTTATGGTGGGAGGTGACCCAGTTTGGTTCACTTCATCATACTTCGGAGCATCTGATTTCTCCTCTGGTTTTCGGAATAAGCGACAGAGAACAAATGCCTCCTGCACCATGTGGAAACGAAAGCCATAAATTGGATTGAAATTAAGATAATGACACAATAGCATTGGATGAACCTAGAGCCATTACACAACTGATTACCATTTACCGGCTTCAAATCTTGCTATGGCCAAAATAATATAACCCTTTTCTCCTTGATAAATAACACAAGTTTGAGTATCAAAACCAACCAGCGAATTACACACAACTTTTAAGAGGATAATATCATAAGAATTAGCTACAAAACTACAACAATTACACAAACGATCACCATCGATCAACTTCAAAAACCCCGTCATGGCCAGAGCTAATACAACCATATAAGAGTTCTCAAAGTTTGGATTTTCTAGGCAAGCCATAAAACCCTCTTCCTCTTATGAATGAGGCAAATTTGGCTACTGAATCACTAGCAAAGAAAAAGTGAAGCGTGCTGCCACAATGACAAAAAATTATAACTATTTTAAAATTCTTAAGGCAACAAAGAAAGAAACAAGCTTGGAGCTGTGACTACCTGGCCAGGGCCAGTTCCATCCAGGTCCTTGAGCGTGGGACGATACTCATGCATTATCCAATTGGTGCGCTCACCCTTGGGAGCACGTCCTCTGTAGAAGACAAGGGTCTTCTTCATGCCGATCAAGCCATTGGTATTGGAAGCTGACCTGTAGCTGCGAGACCTAATTGTCCGATCTTTACCCGTGGCTTTCCAGTAGCCGGCATCTGTGGCCCGGTTCGACCGCTGGCCTTTTGGGTACTTCCGGTCCCGTGGACAGAAAAAAAACCACTCTGGATCATCCGTCTTTATCACAGATAGCCCTGCAAATCACCAAATCCTCAAAGTTAGCGACTTTCTTCAAAGGTTTTAACATCATAGTCATTTTTCTTCCTTTCTTTCTTCTGGTTAACTGTAAAACCTCATAAACCTCAAACTTCAAACATTATTCCTAAAATGGCGTTCAACACCTCTCTCTTTGCTTAAAACAAAACATTAATAATTCAGAATTACAAAACCTTACAGAGCTCGAAACTCGCACTCTACTTCCAAAAATGCCTTCCACAACATTCTCTTTTTATTAAAAAAAATCCCTAATTTTCTAAGAAATGGAGGAGATATTTGTAATTAACTAAGAACTAAAACCTTCCATGAAAATAAACAAATAAACGAAGAACTAAAATCTTACAGAGCTCGGAACTCTCGCACTGTCTCTGAAATCGCCTTCCACACCCCTCTCTCTCTCTCTAAAAAATTAACTTTTATGCAATTTTTTTTAGAGGGAGGCAAAATATATTCCGATAAGAACTCAAGCATAACAGAGCTAGAAACTCACACTCTGATACTGTAAAGAAAAAAAAAAAAACTATTTCACTCCAATTTTTTAAACAAAGAAAAGGGAAGATACCATAATATAGATTACAAAGTGAGAAAGAAAAAAAAAAAGAATCTTCCGAGTGATGTAAGAAGTGGAATAATTCGCAAATCATTTCAGGTATAGAATAAAGAAAAAACCCAAAAAAAAAAAGGCCAACCCTACCCAAAATCCCGTCAAGCGAATCACATATTTCTCAACAATTTACCATATTTAGAAACTAATAACTAAATTGAACGAATCATTCATTTATAAGCGATCAAGAAGCGAAGAGAGAGAGAAGAGAGAAAGGAAAGGAAAGGAAAGGAAAGAAACTATACGAGGCAAATCCCAGGGCTCCCATTTGCAGACGTCGATCTCGGGGATGACATGGACGTCGGCGTTACGGCCGTTGATCTTCAGCCTCAGGTAGTGGTTGATCAGCTCCTCGTCCGTCGGCCGGAACCGGAACCCTAACGGCAGCGACTCCAACGACACCGTTCCCATCTCCGACGATCACCAACGACACCAAAATTTCTTCTCTTTTCTCCTGTCTCTCTCTGACCTTTGCTCTTTTTTTTTTTTTCTTTCTTTTCTTTCTAACTTTTTTTTTCCCGAGTCTTTTTTATAATCCTTTGAGATTAATTGGTTATTTAATGGCTTGTCGTTGTGTGTGCATGGGTGCGTCTGAGATGAGATTATGTTGTGCGTTGTCTTCTTTCCGTCTACCAACGTTAGTTTGTTCCACCTTTGGCTTTGTGTCCGACATTTTTCTTAATAGATTTACCATTTTAAAAAAATGGAAACTAAAATTGACGAGTAAATTGTAAAATTTTATATAAACAATCTTACATCGCTAACATAGTAATTAAAATTTGGCACTTTTTACGATGATAAAGGCACTTTCAACATGGATGTTTTACTTTATTAATACAACATGGATGCGTTAGTCATTAAATTATTTTTTAATTATTTGATTTGTTTTTGTGAGTAATTTTATATGACACATTATAAATTTTTAACATAAATAATTATAGACTAGATTATTAAAATTTTAATTTAACAACTAAAACACTTCAATTTGACAATTAAAATACCTTATTTTATTAATAAAGTAAAATTGTCTTCTCTATCGTAAAAATTTCTTTAAAATTTTTAGTATTGCTTAAAAATATTTAATATAATTTTTCTTGTAAGATTATTAGTTATTATGTGTTTGAGATGTTTTAAAAGTCATTTGTCATTTTTAAAGTTAAAATCTAACAAAGAATTAAGAATAATATGCAAATAAATAAAAGTTCAATAATTGAAACTTATTAATTTTAATTCTCTACATTATAAACTAAAAATATATTACAGTGTAAAATTTTCACATGATATAGTGTTTAAGTTTTAAATTTTAACTTCTAATTTGTTTTTCAAACACTCTAAAAGATTATAAAATACTTATAATGTTTAGAAACATAGTTAAAACAATAAATTTAAACCAAAGTTTTATATTATAACAATTAAAAATAATAAGTTGTAACTAACTTGTCAACCAAAGCTTAAATTTGAAAACTAACACTGCCAAGTAATTTTTTGTGTTCCAACTATTCTTTTGTTTTTTTTTTTTTTTTTTTTTTTTTTTGGGTTCTTTTAAATTTGGTTGTTTGATTCTCAGTTGTCGTTTTAGAAGGAAGCGTGTGTGGACCGCGGACCTTGTGGCACACCAGTGTTTCTGTTGTCAGAGTTCGTTGGTTGGTTGGCATTTCCTGCTTACTGTAAACTCTTACGTATAATATCATTCGTCCAATTCCTTATTCTACAAGTTTCTCCCACAGGCGGTGACCGCGTTGCTTTTGAGCTTTGAGCCCCACTAATGTTTTATTTTTTTTTTTATTTTTTATAGGCTACTGGTGACCCCACCATGGTAGGGGACCCACTGTTTGTTGACTGTTCTTGCACTTCACACTCCACCTTCCCTCGTAAAGCCCAACAAGCAAATAATCAAAATTAATGTTTTCTTTCTTTTTTTGGTTATTGTCAACGCAAAACAACAAAACTCAATCGACAAAAAAGGTAAGGGCCATTTGGTTCTGTTTAGAACTTCTATGGCGGTGGACAAATGTGAGAGCACCGGATCTTTAATTTGAAATAACATCATAAGCAAACAATATGAACACATTTCTTCCTTTTTTTTTTTTTTGGCAAAAAAAGGAAAAAAAATTAGCAGAGTCCTCGTGCCTCCAACCTAGCAGCCTCTTGGTAATCTACTCTGACCATAAGTAAAATGAAAAAGCAACCTTACTCAGACTCTCGTTCATTAATATTTAGGAAGTCTAAAATTAGCAACCTTACTCATGCTTACCTATGCTCTCCTTTATTAACATTTAGCAAGTCTGAAGTCATATCAAGCCAAACAATATTCGGCAACTTGATAAAAGACATAGTTTCAGGCTCAACGTAAAAATAAAAATTGATCATTGAGTGTTAGATGAGAGTCTTGTTACATCGTCCTTTGCTGCTATGCCACCACCACAGTCGGGAACATGATTAAATTAAAATTTGATAGTTGCAGACATATTAATTGCTAATAAGATGGTAGCGTGAGAATTACATGGTAATTTTTTCTTTGCTAATGTGACAAACTTTCTAGAGGAAAAAAAATTAGCCCACCATCAATGGGTAACGGAGCGGTGAGCATATTTCAACATTGATATTCTATAACTCTATCTTAGGTCCTTGTCCAATTAATAAACTGTGGCTTTTAACTTGTGATCTGGTGGGACTGAAATTGACTTATTCTTTAGGCAGAATTGCGTCGAATCTTTTGCATCTCTATAGTGACCTTAAATAATTTCAAAAAAAAAATAGTGGCCTTAAATCTTTGTTATAGACAAAAAGGATGAGAAAAGGTTTCCATAGAAAAAGCAAAAGAAAAATCAAATTGTCCATCCCTCTAGCCGTTGGAAAACACAATTATTAAAGTAAAATCTCATTCTGCTCGTCTTATCTTTTTCAGTCCCATAATATTATAAAAACCAACTCTTGCTGATGAATCACCTTTTAATTTGGCTCTAAGACGAAAGCTCAGAAAAATGTCCATAAAATACTAGTGCATCTTAAAGCATTTCTCACGTGTTGCTGTACTGCAATGCAAATTCTGCATTACGGTCGGTGTACCACTAAAAATCCTCTTTTATTCTATAAAAATATACAAAATTTCATTCAAAGGCGATCTTAACGACAAAAAGAGTCGAAGAGCTTGCGAAGGCACAGCTACCATGATTTTTTTTTGTTTTTAAAAAATATTGTTATAGCTTTTGTTGTTTTACAAGTCCAAAAGATTGTTCTCTCAAATAATAATTCCCCCCACTTTGGTGCGCTAATTCGAATTATATTAATTTGAATTTTTTTGTTTTGAATAAAAAATTCAAATTATGTGTTTTAAATATAATCCGAATTAGCGTTTAGAATTATAGTTAAAGTGTTAATTTAAATAGAATATCCAATTTGAATTTGTATTTGGAGGAGTGTTTAATAACCCTAATTTGAAGTTTGGAAAAATTATTTAATAAAAAAATAAACATGAGATATGCAAAAAGAAATTATTCAATTAAAAAATAATATGAAATAATAGTGTTGAATTACATAAATAGAAATATATTGAAGTGAAAGCATTGTTCAATATTCGTTTGCAATGTTGAAATGGAAAGAGATTTGAATTTTAAGTTGGACAGTTCAGCCTACTTTGAATTGTCATTTTAGTGCAAATTGAATGTTACCAAACTCCAATTTAAATTGTGATGGCCATTTGAACTTAACCGAACTGGACTAAACAAGTGAAAATGATTAGGGTGTTTTAGAGCATGGTTGGAACCATTATGGTTCAAACCATTTTTGTTATAGTATTTTTTCTCATAAAATTTGAAACAAAAGTGGTTTAAACCACATTAGTATGGTTCTAAACATGCTCCCAAACGAGCCAAATAATAATAATAACATAATATGGATTAATTATAAAAATTTCCTCTAAATTATTTCCTTTGTAACATTTTACCTAATGAATTTTAAAACGTAGCATCTATTCTCCATGAAGTATGAACTATTAACAAAAATAGTCATTCTATTAGAATTTTAATGAAAAATTAACAAATCATTAGAAAGTTAAGGGTATTTTAGTATAATTATAATAAAAATAGTCTTAATTGATGATTAAAAACAAAAAAAAAATCAACTAAACCCATTATACCATTGGAACCTTTTTTTTTTTTTGATATACCAACATTTTCTTCAAAATTTTGTTAATTTTCACACCAAAAAAGTATTTTGAAATTTGAAAAATTATATATAGTAGTGAAATGAAAAAAAAATATAACACAAATATATTCAATATAATAAAAAATATCACACAAAATTTTTCAAACGGGAAAAAGCTCTGATAATATTAATAAAATTTCTTTCATATTTTTTAAGTGTATATTGGTGTTTATTCCTTTTAAAATTTCAAAATATTTTTTCAGTATGAAAAAAATTTAATAAAATTTTAAAGAAAATTTATGTATACAAAAAAAAAGAAGAAGAATCTAGATAATAGTATATTTTTATTTTTTTTATTTTTAATTATCAATAAAGACTATTTCTATTATAATTTTAATTTTTTAAATTATTTTTATAATTAAGATTACTAAAGTACTCTTAATTTTAAAATTGTTTGTCAATTTGCTATTAAAATTATAACAAAATAACATTTTTATTAATAATTTATACTTTTGGGAATGAATATTGAGTTTAAAGGTTCATGCAAATTTTTGTAATTAATCTTAAAAACAACAACAATGACGACAACAACAACAATAATAATATTTAGGCAGTGGAATCTTTAAAGTGGACAAAGGTTGGAGGCTCTAAAATCCTGACAACCGAAAAGTAAGGTCACAAATAATATGCGACCGACTGAGCACTTTTGCAAAAAGAAAAAGCTATACAAATAGTAATACTAAAACTGTGTACAATCGCAATACGCAACATTCTCCTTGCACGTGATTCAATCGCCATCGCGGAAAGCACAAGTTTCTGGCCTTTCACTTTCCAAACCCTCCAAAGTTCAAACGCCTCTCTATTTCTTTTCCACCCAACCTATAAGAAATACGTGTTCAAAACCCCTCCTTCCAATTTCCCAAACACAAATATCAAGCCATGCCTGCTTGGAATGCACCACTAGATCTAACCATCAACCATTGCTATGTGAAGTAAAGACAAGACATTCCCGCCTAGGGGTCAGAGCATCTGTCGCTTGAATTTTTTTATTTTAATATTGTATATAAAATTTTATAAAAAATATTCTGTCCCCTCTAAAATTTTATTTTGCCCTTAAAATTTTATTTTTTTATTTAATTTTTCTTAATAATGTTAACATACATCTGCTCCCTTCTAACTAATTTTTCTGCCTACGCCCCTAATTTTGTGTAGCACATAATCGAAACAAATTATTTGTTTCAGGAAGAAATATGAAATAAATTGAAATTGACTTAAATCCAAAACCTTATGAAAAAAGGGATAGCATTACTACTATCAAAACTTTCTGCCTACGCCCCTAATCTCGTATAGCATATAATCAAAATAAATCATCTGTTTCGGGAAGAAATATGAAATAAATCAAAATTGACTTGAATCGAAAACCTTATGAAAAAAAGGATAGCATTACTACTATCAAATGATTGATATACCAAAAAAAAAAAGAGCAAGAAAAAAAAAAGCTCATGATTTGTTTCAGTGTAGCCATTTTAGTACTCTTTAACGAAGCTTTTCTTGGATATTTTTCAGTTGTAGTGCATGTTTGTAAATGTTAGCTCCCATTAAAACCATATCAAAATGAAAACCTTATAGTGTGTGTTTGAAAAATAAGTTAAAACTTAAAAATTGTAGTGTGTAAGAGCTTTATACTGTAATAAACTTTTGCTTTTCATTGTAATATTTGAGAACTTTACATTATAACAAACTGAACTTTTGTTTTTCTAACGTGCATTCTAAACGAAGCCATAAAAATCTAAATGTTCAAAACAATACCTACTTTAGAAAAGAAGAGAGATCCAGGAATAGAAGGAAATTATTTAAAAAACAAGGAATAGAATGAAATTAGAGGTAGAAGAGAAGAAATATAAAGAAAGCATTGTGACCGTCAAAGAGCCCCGACATGGATGGAAATGTTAACAGTCTCATTAGTTTGGAACAGAGGAGCTTAAATACCCTGTACAAGTGGTGGTTAATCTCACTATCATAAAACATACTACTAGATGCTTGCAATGAAACGAGTCAATACAACAGAATTAGTAGTTAGTCGAACTAACTGAGAAACTAAAGTAAAGTGATATCCAGTTCATCGATTCGAATTAGAAAAATTACAGTTGAATTGATTTTACTACAGCATTTTTCACCCAAAATTTGAATTGCCACAATGTTTTCAGTTTAAACCGACAATCCAAACATCATGTAACAATAATTTTCTCACATCCCTAATTCCACGAACTAGAGAATTCTCATTCTTTAATATGAAGGGTCATTTTATTGTGCTGAAGTCCTAAATGACGGTATCAACATCGGTTCAAAAATATCACCCTAATATGCAATTCCAACGTTCAAGGTTCACAAAGTATGTCATTTCTCAGTTTTTCACACGTCTGTCATAATACCAAAGTTAGAAACTTTTTCTTTTAAAACTTGGGATGGGGATTCAAATTCTTCACCTTAAAGTGAAGTCGGATGTAGTTTACTGCTAAGGTATGCCTGCAACCACCAAAGTTAAGAACTTTTAGGGTCCACACTCCACAACCATATCATTTCATGTTACAATTCGCACATTCAAGTTCGCCAGTATATCATACTCTTAACATTGATGCCTGGAATTCTTCATTTAACGTAGTAGAACAATCTGAATATGAAGTGCACATTTAAGCACTATTTCCGATTAACACAATTATAAGCCCTTATAATTCGAAATAACACAATTCAAGATTTTTGTAACTGCAAGTATATATTTATATCTAAATTGAACGGTGTTGTTTATAGAATCTGTAAATATAGCAAAATAATAATAATAATCATAATGATGATGATGATGATGATGATGATGATGATAATGACAATAGTGACAACAAACATGGCGGTTAACAAGCTCAATCTCATCCATATCCTAAGTCCTAACGATCTAATCCACGTCTTTTATTTATTTATTTGTTATTTTTCAATATATCCTTTGGAAATAACTGATAAAGCAAAGAAAAAAGCCTGACTACTTCGGTCTCGCTTCAGATTTTGATTTAGAGAGTGGCTTTTCCTTTTGCGCGCCAAACCATTTTGTCTTAGTAAAAAGGCCCACCATTACACTACCAATTCTCATCGCCAATAGTTACAAAAAGCTTGTATAATCTTTGGATCCAGTCTGCAATACCTTTTTTTTTTTTCAAACAAAATATGTGCATCTCAACCTTTAAATGATAAAAAAAAAAAAAAATAACAATTTGAGCCATCATATATTTTTTCTTTAATCATGCGGACATTGATATCTAACGACTTTTTCAACCACTCAGATTGTTTCTTTTCATCATTCTAAGATTGAGATTTGAGTTGTACACAAATACATCCCGAGAAAAAAAGGATGTGTTTAGAGGTCTATGTTATCTTTGAATGCCTCAGATTTTGTACAAATGCAAACTTTTTTTTTTGGAGCTTTTGGTGCTAAACGTTGCCAAAACGCTACCACAAATAAACAACACAAGTAATTTTTTTTTTTAATACACACTAATAAACAGGTGACGATACAAAATTGCTTCTCATGAGAAATTCTAAGCAGAGCATTTTTTTGGGTAATCACATGAGAATTACCAACTAAAGACAAAGATGTAGAGTACCAATCATAAAAAAACTCTCGATGCATCAATGGGAATTAGTTGTCTTTCGAAAACTATTAACCGTGCCCTATACAGACAAGCAAGGGAAACGATTTACACGCTTCCGCAACAAATCACAACAGAAGAAAGAGTGTTTTTTTTGAGTTTAACATCTTACTATGTACCTGTTTACCTATAAAGCAGGATGGTAACCGAGATCGACATTCGTTTCTACCCTTTGCACAACTCTCCTCATGCTCCACTCGTGACAGAACTCCAAGGCAAGTCGTAGCGCGGTTCCAAGACCAAGCACCACAATGACACCTACACAATGTTTCTCACACACATTAACGTTTAACGTGATCGCATCACATTAGTCGTTTGAGGAAACTTCCACTAGATTAAAACAAATGTACCGATGATAATGTTAACTGGTAGAGCAGAAACGCCGAGAGTGATTGAGATAAGTACATCCAACAGCAAGCCGCCAATGAGTGTAGAAAATGCAACCCAAAATGGGCTAATACACCCCTGTTTCATGGATGATTGCATGCAAAATCAGAGTGTTAAATGCCATTTTCATGATGAGAATGATCCTAGAAGATCAATGAGCAAACCTCCTTACCCTTTCACGATCCTGTGGTTGAGCAGTTGGGTCAATCCTCCAAACCCAATAATTTGTCTGCTCCAT
>CAMOHE010026105.1:0-17827 GCA_946598075.1 Artocarpus hirsutus | reverse complement strand
AAAAAAAAATGTATGTTAAGATCCTGGGAATGCTTTTCCAAATTATGATTTCAAATACATGTTATCAATTACAATAGTTTGCTTCAGTTTTAACGAATGAATGTAACGATATCTGTGACGTCCGGAAGGGGGGCGTTACATGCAAAACATACAAGAATTATGTACTCTTTTTTCCTTCACTAAGATTTTTTCCCATTAGGTTTTTTTCTTGGTAAGGTTTTTAATGAGGCATATTCTTTGTATGGTGGACATCCAAGGGGGAGTGTTGTGAATCAAGTATGTATATATGCCACCTCTTGGTATTCCATGAGTTACAAGCAAACATTTTATTGCAAATTTATAATTCACATTTAGACCACATTATCACCCTATTAAATCTCTCTTAATATTGTGCATTATATCTCCTTTAATTAGATATGAAACATATGTAAGTTATGTCTATTACCATTACCTCTAGTATGATGACTTGACCTATAAATAGAAGTTGTACTAAGCTTATGGATTTATTCTTCACAAGTGAAAGTATTAGAATTTGTTTTTATCTCCAATTCTCTTGTATTTCTCTATTGTTCTCTTTAGTCTTTGTTATACTTTGCTTTATTTTATAACAATTTTAACATTTTTTTATTGTCTATTATTTCTATTGCTAAATTAGTTTTTTTTTCACGTAAGAATTGAAATAGAGGCGTGCTTAAATAAGAAATAAGTTTTATCAAATTTTTTCAATATACTTTCTTTTCATTGGCTAAGTTAGTACGTTTTGTACATACGAATTAAAACTATGGGATGTTTAAAAAACAAGCAACAATTTGAATATGTATTTTCATTTTACTTTATTTTCTATGGCTAAATTAGTATATTTTTCACATAAGATGTAAAAAGGTGCGTGCTTTAAAAAGAAGCAAGCTTTAACAAGTTTTCTCAATTAATTGTGTTTCTCACTCAAGAAGTGGAAAGGGGACATGCTTATATAAGAAATAAGTTTTTACATGCCTTTTCGATTCACTATTTTTTCTACTGCTAAATCAGTTAGTTTTTTCTCGTAAGAACTTAAACTGTTGGGAGAGCCATAATTTTAAAAAGTTTGCTCAAATCACTGTAGTTTCTATAGCTAAATTTGTGTGTTTTTCATAGAAGAAATGGAAAGGGGACATGCTTATAAAAAAATAAGTTTTAACATTTTTTTTAATTCATTATTGTTTTTACTACTAAATTAGTGAGTTTTTTCACATAAGAACTTAAACTGTCGAGAGAGCCACAATTTTAAAATGTTTCCTCAAATCATTATAGTTTCTATAGCTAAATTTGTGTGTTTTTCATAGAAGAAATGGAAAGGGGACATGCTTATAAAAAAATAACTTTTAACATTTTTTTTAATTCACTATTATTTCTATTTCCGAATCAGTGAGTTTTTTCACATAAGAACTTAAACTATCGAGAGAGCCACAATTTTAAAAAGTTTGCACAAATCACTACAGTTTCTATAACTAAATTTGTGTGTTTTTCATAGAAGAAATGGAAAGGGGACATGCTTATAAAAAAAAAAAGTTTTAACATGTTTTTTTTTTTTAATTCACTATTGTTTCTATTGCTAAATTACTGCGCTTTTTCATATAAGAATTGAAATAGGGGTGTGCTTACATAAGAGATAAGTTTTACCGAGTTTTTTCAATATACTTTTTTTCATTGGCTAAAGTTAGTGCCTTTTTTCTACATAAGAATTGAAACTGTGGGATGTTTAAGAAATGAGCAACAACTTCAAGAAATTATTCATTTTACTTTAGTTTCTATGGCTAAATTAGTGTATTTTTACACAAGATGTAGAAAGGAGCGTGCATTAAAGAGCAGTAAGCTTTAATAAGTTTTCTTAACTGACTGTGTTTCTCACTCGAGAAGTGGAACGGGACGTGCATATATAAGAAATAAGTTTTTACATGCCTCTTTGATTCACTATTATTTCTATCGTGAAATTAGTATGTTTTGTCACGTAAGAACTAAAACTGTGGGGAGAGCCACAATTTTAACATGTTTTTTCAATTCACTATAGTTTCTTTGGCAAATTGAATGTGTTTTTCACACAAAAAGTGAAAAGTGAATATGCTTATAAAAGAAATAAGTTTTAACATTTTTTTTAATTCACTATTGTTTCTATTGCTAAATTAGTGCTCTCTTTTCACATACTTATTGAAATTGCAGGGTGTTTAACAATGAGGCATGATTTAAAAAGAAGTAAGCTTTAATAAGTTTTCTCAATTGACTATTGTTTCTATGATTTAATTAGTGTGTTTTTCACTCAAAAAATAGAGAGGAAGCCAGCTTATATAAGAAATAAGTTTTTACATGCTTTTTCGATTCAAAATTATTTCTATTACTAAATTAGTGAGTTTTTTTCACATAAGAATTGCAATGGTAGGGTGTTTGAAAAAAGAGCCACAACTTTAAATTTTTTTTTCAATTCACTGCTAAATTATTGTGTTTTTCACGCAAGATGTGGAAAGGAGGGCGTGTTAAGAAAAAAATAAGTTTTTACAACTTTTCTCAATTGACTAAGATTTCTATGGTTTATTTAGTGTGTTTTTCACTCAAGTATTGAAAAGAGGGCATGCTTATATAAAAAATAAGTTTTAACAAGTTTTTTCGATTCAGTACAGTTTCTTTTGCAAAATTAGTGAGTTTTTCACGTAACAATTGAAACTTTAGTGTGTTTAAAAAAATGCACCATAATTTTAACAAGTTTATTCAATTCACTATAGTTTTTATGGCTAAATTAGTGTGTCTTTTACACAAAAAGTGGAAAGGTTGTGTATTTTGAAAACAAGCAAGTTTTAACAAGTTTTCTCAATTGACTAATGTTTTTTTGCTTAAATTAGTATGTTTTTCACTCAAAAAGTGGAAAAGGGGCATGCATATATAAAAATACATTTTTACATGATTTTTTGTTTCACTATTTTTTTATTGCTAAATTTGTGAGTTTTTTAACATAAGAACTAAAACTATGGGGAGAGCCACAATTTTAATGTTTTCTCTTCACTATAATTTCTATAGCTAAGTTACTGTGTTTTGCTTACAAGAAGTGGAAGTGGGACATGTTTATGAAAGAAATAAGTCTTACCATGTTTTTTTTTAATTCACTATTATTTCTATTGTTAAATTAGTGCGCTTTTCTCACATAAGAATTGAAATGGGGGCGTGCTTAAATAACAAATAAGTTTTATCAAGTTTTTTTAATTCACTAATTTTTTATAGCTCAGTTAGTGCCTTTTTTCACGTAAGAATTGAAACTGTGGGATGTTTAAAAAATGAGCCACAATTTTAACAAGTTTTTTCAAATTACTATGGTTTCTATAGCTAAATTAGTAAGTTTTTTCACACCAGACATGGAAAGGAGGTGTGCTTTAAAAACAAATAAGCTTTAATAAGTTTTCTCAATTGACTAACGTTTCTATTATTACATTATTGTGTTTTTCACTAAGAAGCGGAAAGGGGTTGTGCTTATATTAAAAATAAGTTTTTACATGCCTTTTTGATTCACTATTATTTCTATTGCTAAATTAGTTCATCTTTTCACACAAGAACTAAAACTAGGATAAGAGCCACAATTTCAACAAGTCTTTTCTAATCACTATAGCTTCTATGGCTAAATTAGTGTGTTTTTCACACCAAAAGTGGAAAGGGGACATGCTTATAAAAAAATAAGTTTTAACATTTTTTTAATTTACTATTTTTTTATTGCTAAATTAGTGCGCTTTTTTCACATAACAATTGAAGTAGGGGCGTGCTTAAATAAAAAAATGAGTTTTATCAAGTGTTTTAAATACACTTTTTTTTCCTTGGCTAAGTTAGTGCATTTTTTCACATAAGAATTAAAACTGTGGGGTGTTTATAAAAGGTGCAACAATTTTAACAAGTTTTTTCAATTTACTATAGTTTTATTACTAAATTAGTATGTTTTTCATGCAAGACGTAGACAGGAGGCATCCTTTGAAAAGAAGTAAGCTTTAAGAAGTTTTCTCAATTGACTAATGTTTCCTTGGATAAATTAGCGTGTTTTTTACTCAAAAAGTGGAGAGGGAGATGCTTATATAAGAAATAAGTTTTTACATGCCTTTTTGATTCACTAGTATTTCTATTGCTAAATTAGTGTGTTTTTTCATGTAAGAACTGAAACTGTGGGGAGAGCCACAATTTTAACAATTTTTTTAAAGTACTATAGTTTCTATGGCTTAATTTTTGTGTTTTTCATAAAGGAAGTCGAAAGAGCACAAAAGAAATAAATTTTAACATTTTTTTAATTTACTGTTGTTTCTATTGCTAAATTAGTATGCTTTTTTCACATAATAATTGAAATAGGGATATGTTTAAATAAGAAATATGTATTATCAAGTTTTTTCAATATATTATTTTTTTTGTGCCAAAGTTAGAGTAATTTTTCACACGTGAATTGAAACTGTGGGGTATTTAAAAGAGGAGCAATAATTTTTACACAATTTTTTTCAATTTACTATAGTTTCTATGGGTAAATTAGTGTTTTTTTTTTTTTTTTTACATAAAACAAGGAAAGGAGGCATGCTTTTAGAAGAAACAAGCTTTAACAAGTTTTATCAATTGACTAATGTTTCTATAGTTAAATTAGTGTGTTTTTCACTCAAGAAGTAGAAAGGGGGAGTGCTTATATAAGAAATAAGTTTTTACATGCCTTTTCGATTCACTATTATTTTTATTGTTAAATAAATACGTTTTACCACACAAGAACAGAAACTATAGGGAGAGCCACAATTTTAACAAGTCTTTTCAAATCGCTACAGTTTTTTTAGCTAAATTAGTATGTTTTTCACACAAAAAGTAGAAAGGGGACATGCTTATAAAAGAAATAAGTTTCAACATATTTTTTTTAATTCACTATTGTTTCTATCTATAAATTGGTGCACTTTTTTCACGTAAGAATTGAAATAAGGATGTGTTTAAATAGGAATTAAATCTTATCAAGTTTTTTCAGCACACTTTTTTTTTCCTTGGCTGGGTTAGCGTGTTCTTTCATGTAAGACTTGAAACTGTGGGGTGTTTATAATAGGAGCAATAATTTTAACAAGTTTTTTCAATTTACTATAGTTTCTATGGCAAAATTAGTGTGTTTTTCACACAAGACGTGGAAAGAAGGCAAGCTTTAAAAAGAAACAAGTTTTAACAAGTTTTCTCAATTGACTAACATTTCTACGGTTCAATTTGTGTGTTTTTCACGCAAGAAGTGGAAGGGGGGCTTATATAAGGAATAAGTTTTTAAATGCCTTTTTGATTCACTAGTGTTTTTGTTGATAAATTAGTGCGCTTTTTCACGTAAGACTAAAACTATGGGGAAAGCCACAATTTTAACAAGTTTCTTCAAATTACTATAGTCTCTATAGCTAAATTTTACTGGCTGTTTAGCAACAGTTCCCACCATACGGTTCCCACCACAGATTCAGTTATAAACAGTATAAAGCTATCACATGCTATAGAAATAATAAAAAAATTATTACAGTATAAAGCTCTCATATGCTACAGTAAAAGTGGTTCTAACTAACTATTGCCACCACCCTTCCAGACACCCTTTTAGTGTTTTTCACACAAGAAGTGGAAAAAGGACATGCTTACAAAAGAAATAAGTTTTAACATGTCTTTCTTTTTTTTTAATTCACTATTGTTTCTATTGCTAAATTAGTACTCTTTTTTTACATAAGAATTAAAATAGGGGCGTGCTCAAATAAGAAATTTGTTTTATCTATTTTTTCTATGGCTAAGTTAATGCATCTTTTCACATAAGAATTGGAACTGTGGGGTGTTTAAAAAAGGAACAACAATTTTAACAAGTTTTGTCAATTTATTATAGTTTCTGTAGCTAAATTAGTATGTTTTTTAAACAAGACAAGGAAAGCAGGCATGCTTTAAAAAAAAATAAGTTTTAACAAGTTTTCTCCATTGACTAATGTTTCTATGGTTAAATTAGTGTGTTTTTCACTCAAGAAGTGGAGAGGAGGGATGCATATATAAGAAATAAGTTTTTACATGCCTTTTCGATTCACTATTATTTCTATTGCTAAATTAGTGCATTTTTTCACACAAAAACTGAAACTATGCGGAGAGCCACAATTTTAACAAGTCTTTTCAAATAACTATAATTTTTATAGCAAAATTAGTGTGTTTTTCACACATGAAGTAGAAAGGGGACATGTTTATGAAAGAAATAAGTTTTAATATTTTTTTTAATTCACTATTGCTTTGATTGCGAAATTAGTGCGCTTTTTTCACATAAAGATTGAAATAGGGGCATGGTTAAATAGGAAATAAGTTTTATCAAGTTTTTTCAATACACTTTTTTTTTTTCCCTGGCTAAGTTAGTGCGTTTTTTTTACATGAGAATTGAAATTGTGGGGGGTGTCTATAGAAGGAGCAACAATTTTAACAAGTTTTTTTTTTCCTTTTTTTTTTTAATTTTCTATAGTTTCTATGGCAAAATTAGTATGCTTTTTACACAAGACGTAAAAAGGGGTGTGCCTTAAAAAGAAGTAAGCTTTAACAAGTTTTCTTAATTTATATGGTTAAATTTATGTGTCTTTCACTCAAGAAGTAAAAAGGGGTGCCTATATAGGAAATAAGTTTTTACATGCCCTTTTGATTCACTAGTTTTTCTATTGCTAAATTAGTGTGTTTTTTCACATAGGAGCTGAAAACTGTAGGGAGAGCCTCAATTTTAACAAGTTTTTTCAAATCACTATAGTTTCTATAGCTAAATTTGTGTGTTTTCACACAAAAAGTGGAAAAAGGACATGCTTACAAAAGAAATAAGTTTTAACATTTTTTTAATTCACTAGTTTTTCTTTTGTTTAATTAGTGCGCTTTTTTCACATAAGAATTGAAATAGGGGTATAGTTAAATAAGAAATTAATTTTATCAGGTAGTTTCAAAGCATTCTTTTTTTCTTTAGCTAAGTACGTTTTTTCACATAAGGTTGAAACTGTGGGGTGTTTATAAAACGAGCAACAATTTAACCAAGTTTTTACAATTTATTATAGTTTTTATGGTTAAATTAGTGTATTTTTCACACAAAACGTGGAAAGAAGGTGTGCTATAGAAAGAAGAAAGCTTTAATATTTTCTCAATTGACTAATCTTTCTATGATTAAGTTGGCGTGTTTTGCACTCAAAAAATACAAAAGGGTCGTGCTTATATAAGAAATACGTTTTTCCATGCTTTTTCGTTTCACTATTTTTCTATTGCCAAATTTGTGCGTTATCTGTTGTTGTTGGTGGCAACGTGACGAACTCTGTTTTTCTCTGGTGTTGCTGAAAAGAAAAGCTTTTGAAGATTGTTTCGTCGCCTGTAGCTGCTGCTAGGAATTCAGGATCCATTATGGTCTAGATATCAAAAAATTGGTGAAAGAAAGACCTGTTCTTTTTTCTCGAAAGACCTGCTTGTTTTGTAATGCAGAAGGCATTATTGAATGTAAGAAAGGTCTCGTCAATAAACGAATATAAAAAAGAGAGAGAGCTGTTTGACCCATCTGTGAAGGAGACCAGATCCGGATGACTAGTCCAAGTGTTTAATTCGTAGCACACGTAGTACAGGAAGTGAGAAATAAAGATATTTTCACATTCTTTCTCAAAACTATGTTAGTTATGTTACTTTATTTTTTGATTTTTAAAATATACCACTTACCCTTAAAGCTTTGTTTTATTTTTAAGTATCTCTTTTCATCCTACTTTATTAGTTTTTGGATGGTTTTTTACAATTTTTTTTTTATATTTGTCCTCCAAACTACGTCACTTATATTATTTTACTTCGATTTTCAAAATGTGTTATTATGTCCCTTTAATTTTTTTATTAGCAAATAATCTCCTTCAATCTGATTCTGTTCATCTAATAAATTGATATATTTTTCTTCAAACTTTACAAGATCTTCATGTCAAAACAATCCATATCCTCACAACTTGCATATGAATTTTTTTTTTATAATATGTCATTTAAATACAAATAAAAAAAAGAATCAATAGGGAGTTCTTTATAAGAAATTAAAATAATGTTCTTTTTTTAAAAAAAACAAAACTTTAAGAGCTCTATTCTTTTAAGAAATTTTGTGGGGGATTTTTCTTATTCCTTAAGCTCATTTTTGTAGTTAGAATGGTCTATTACAAATAATATTGCTCTTTCCTTGAACTCTTTTCTCCTTAATCTATTTTTCCCCTTAAACTCTTTTTTATATTTAGGTTTTTTCCCCAAAGTTAAAAGAAAAACATTGACTTGTAAAGGTGAACAAAATCGGACAAAAAGAGGTTATCTACTAACAAAAAAAAAGAGGGACATAGTGACACATTCTAAAAGTTGAGGGGATAAAATAACATAAATGACGTAGTTTGCATAGAAATATAAAAACATTCTACAAAAAGCGATCCAAAAACTAACAGAATTAGAGAGAAAGGGATACTTGTTAATAGAACAAATTTTAAGACGATTAAGTGATATATTTTAAAAGTCAACAGACAAAGTAACATAATGGCATAGTTTAGAGGATAAATATAAAAATAATCTGGGAAATAATTACGATTATGAATTTAAAATTTGACAATACAGGTGTCTACTTTTTCATTTTGTTCTTTTTCCTATTTTTATTTTTGACTGAACTTTTCCTTCCATGGAAAATCCGGTTTAGTCTCCTTTTGCAACTAAAACTTAGAATTAATCTCACAAACAACCCTTGTGATTTACCTTCAATCTCTATATTTAAAAAATCCAACTTTGATTTTTAATCTATTGCTTTATTTCATTTTTAGTTACTTTGTTAATTAGGTGTTAAATGTCTAACAGAAAACTTTAAAATGTCCCATGGTCATTAATTTGTTACCTTGTTAAACTTTTAGTCCATCCATCAACAGGGCATTATAAGGAACCAAAATTAAAAAAAAATAAAAAATAAAAAAGCTAAAGTGAAAATCTAAAACAACGACTATGATATATATACGTAATTCAAAAGAGTTTTATTATATTGCTAGCCAATGAGTTTTAATTTTTTAAAAAATGAAAGTAAGTTGGATTTTTATTGCCAATTGAGTCTTTCTAAATTCAGTTGTGGTATATTAATACACATGTTTTGATTTTATTGAAATATTGTGAGGCCAAATAACACCCTGATATAAGGGGGAGATACGTGACCCAAGCTTTATGTTATTTTCTTTATCTTTGTTTTGCAGAGAAAATTCAAAAAGTATCCCAAAATTTAGCTAAATCTCATATCTTCTTTTGTGTTGCTATAATTCAAACATTATTCCTTATATGTTTAGACTATCCCAAAAATATCTCTAAGTTTTCAAAAGATGTAACTTGTATTTCGTTAACTAGTCAAATTATTGAAAATAACATAAATACCCTTAACGATCAATATTTAAACACGGTCATGAATAATAACAATACTAAGATAAAGCGAGAAAAAAAGGGGGGAATTTTCAATGGAATAAATAGCCTACAAAAGAAAATCAAAACTTAACATGTTATATTAGTACAACCCATACAAAATTTCTCACCCTTGTCATCCACATACCATTAGACGGATCTGGACTAGTCAGACCGATCTCAACCCACATCAAATTCTGCTTCGTGATCTCCGAACATGTTGGTTCTTCATTTTTTTTTTCAAATCCTTGATTGTACTTAGTTTTATATTATAATTTTTTTAAAAAAATTAATGGAATTAATGCTAAAAAATTTTAATAGTAATTATATTGTGGATGTTTTTCAAATTTGGTATTTCACAATCTTTAACTGGTTAAGGAAGTATTTTTTAACTCCTTTAAAAATGAAAGTGTAATTTTTGAGATATTCTGAAAATATAGAGAATTTCTTTTGGATTATTGAAATATAGAGAAAAACTTGAGATTTTGCCCAACTTTTGTAGGTACTTTTTGTACGATCTTGTGTTTCAAAGCATTATACCAAAGGTTTTTTTTTTTTTTTTTTTTTAAGGGTATGACAAAGTTTTCTGGGTGGAAAAAAGAAGGAAAAATAATTAGATAATGGATTTTAAAGAAGAAAATAGAATGCTGAGTTATCTAGATAAATTTTAAATATATATATATATAAATTTTTAAAATTCTTTATTTTTTTTAATGACACTAATCTTTAATTAATTGTCTAACTTCTAAAAAAAATGGAAGAAAAATATTTGACAAAACAAGTAATATACTAAATAACTTTTCTAAATAAATGGTGAGTGGCATCAACATATACCGGAGTAGCACATTCAAACTAAGTTCAGTTAGTATTGGGGGCAAAATAAGCACCTCGATTCTCATGGTACACATGTCAGCCCGTCAACTAGAAGCATCAACTACAGAATGTCAACTGGCCAAAATCAACTAGAGAAGGCAAGTTGATCAGAGGCGGTCAGTTGATTGAAGACCAATTGGTCCCACCTGGGACAAGTCATGAAAGGATTATTCTTAGATCCACAAAAACCAAATCAGCTAAATCTACAAATGAAGGCAAGAATCAAGCCAAACTTAGAGAAGAAGCAACCTCAAGGCAAATGAGAAAACAAGCAAATGGGAAAGCCAAATAGAGGCAAATAAGGAAACTATCATTACACCAATCAACTTATTATCACTCCTAGAATTAGGAACTTAGGAGGCTCGATTCATTCTTTGTAAATAAGGGATTAATCCTACAACTTACACCCATTGTATTCTAGACATTTCATCCCCTCTCTTTCTCGCTCTAAAACCCCTCCTCCTTTCTCTTAATTTATTTCGACCCGACCATTGTATTTTTTGTGAATATAGTGAAACCCAACCTATCGTAGATGTAGCCTCAGGCGAACCATAAATCCATTTGTTTATTTATTTTATGGTATTTTATGCATTGTTCTCGTTGAAGGTCAACTCGAGACCAAACAAATAACTCATACTCAATCGACTTCTGGGAGCAATTATTGGTGTTAGATCCTTGGGACTCTCGACAAGTGTCCAAGGGATCTCATGAGATTGGCTCACATGGAATGTTCAAAATGAACGTTAACTGCCGCCATCAACTGCACGAGACATGTGTGCTGTTTTCAGGCACAAAAACTGCCCTGCAACTGTGTGATGGTCACGGTTATAAGAGGCAGTAATTGGTTTTTGGGTCCCTGGATAGACAAAACTAAAAGAAAAAATTACTACACCATCTAAGAGAAGATTGTGAGTGCTCATAAAGTCTAAAAACACAGCGCCAAAATATCGTCGGTGTCCGGCTGAAATCACAGAACATACATCAATGGCAGGAGGTACAACCTGATCCTCATATGCTTCCGCATTTATGAATTTAAGTTATTCTGAATAATATAAACAACTAAATTTGGCATCAAAGCCAAGATAGCCTTCGTCTTGACATATTTAATTCTAATTTTTTTTTAAACACTTAGTTCTTTAATGTCTTGATATAGCCGTGTCATGAACTTTAACGTTCTCTTGGAATTTTTGATCTCTGATGGAAGAAAACATTTAGTTTATTGTTTTCTTAATGCTCTGTGATTAAAATAATTAAGTTTGGCCATAATTGATGATTTGTAAAATTTCAAAAAAAATGGCTGACAGGAGCATTCCTTTTGATCAACGTAAATTCTGCATTAATTATTGCTTCAAATTCACAAATCATGAAGATACTGGTTTTTAAGCATTTTGGGATTTAAAACAGCTGAATTGGATGTCGAAATCGCATGGAAACATTGGGTTTTCGTTCAGGTTGAACAGTGGGTTGAAACCAGGTCGTTCAGACTCGGCTAGAGGTTGAAGACGACTGTTGTTGTCATTTTTTAAGGGCTACTCAAAAACAACGTGTCGTTTTCATTAAGCAAAATGCTGTCCGCCTTTTGATAAGAGGAAACGACTTGTCGTTTCATTTAAAAAATTATATATATAATAATAACAAATTATTTTAGGCATGCTCATAATTTTTGCAATAATTTCATGATAAATTAATTTTGTTTATTATGCGCTAAATATTTATTTTAGGTACATAATTTTGTTGTTGTTATCGTGGACATAATTTTTGGGAATATTTTAATGCATAAATTATGGAATTAATTATGCATGTTATTTTAGAAATTAGTTCTATATTGATAAACATTTTGTTGGGAAATATTTTATGCATAATTGATGTGCTAATTTATTGTTATATATATAATTTGTTTTTTATTATATATATTATTAAGTTAAGTTATTTAGCACAAATTCAGATTTTGTTCATAATTATTTATATTGCCTATAGAATATGCAATTTTACATGAATAATTTTTATAAACAAAATTAAATGTCTTAGTGATCCATATGATTTTGAATAATTAGAACTTAGTCACAGCACCTTTAATTATGCAAAATTATATATTAATTGATCTAGAATCACATTTTGTTAAGGGATATTTATTGCAATTAGTTATGCTAAATATAATAAACTTTATCCTACAGAAATTGATAAAATATCAGATTATATTTTCTAATTTACCCACAAGAATTAGGAAATGGAACATAATTTGATAGTTTTATCATACCGTTAAATGAATCTAATTGAATTAAAACTTTGGCCCACGGGGTAGTTTTATGTCACTAGATTCATGATTTTATGCATGATTTACATTGGTAAAGCATAATTTATGTCTATTAGTCTCAATATTTGGATCATAAGCATGTTTGTTTTAATTATGCAATCATACAACCTGTGAATTTCTCTGATGTTCGATGTGATACCTTGAACTGAAAAGGGATAACTATAAGGTTTGAAAAGAGAGAATTTTCCTTCACATGGGGTGGATGGACATTGATTATGCTAGAAAGAAAGATGAGCCCATAATTATTGAAACCAGCACTTAGGATGAGATTGCTCTTTATGAGCCTTGGGAGTGATCTAATCGCCTTAGCGTCATGTTCATAAAGACTAAGATCTCTGTTGGCATACGTGGTTCCGTCGAACAGTATGACAAGGTCTGGGCATTACTAATGGCCATTGATGAGCAATTTGAAACTTCAAATAAGGCACTTACCAGCACCCTAATCATGAGATCCTCGTCCTTAAGGCTCACTAGTGTGAGAGATGTGCGTGAGCACATCGTAGAGATGAGGGACATAGCGGCTCAACTTAAGAACCTTAAGGTGGATATGTTTGAGTCTTTTTTGGTGCACTACATTCTAAACACCCTTCCAAAGCTATACAGGCCCTTCAAAATTTCTTACTATATGCATAAAGACAAATGGTCAATCAATGAACTGATGACCATGTGTACTCAAGAAGAAGGGAGGCTTATAATGGAAATGGGTGAAATTGCACTGACAACAACCAAGGGAAAGAATCAGAGTCAAGACCAGAGTCAAGCCAAGAATAAAGGGAAAGGTAAAATACCTTCCAAAGCTGTCATTAAGAAGGAATCCAAGTGTTTCTTCTCCAAAAAGAAGGGACACATGAAGAAGGATTGCGAAAATTTCAGAATTGAATTGAGAGGAAAGGTAATCTAGTCTCATTTGTTTGTTATGAATCTAATATGGTTGATGTCATTTATAACACATAGTGGATTGATTCTATATCTACAATCCAAATTGCAAATACCTTGTAGGGTATGTGAAACTTAAGGAAGCCAGTGGGAAGTGAGCTAAGCATCTCTTCGCAAAACAAGATGCGTTCACATGTGAAAGTTATAGGAACATGCACCTTAGTTTTAAGTACTGGTTTACTTTAGAATTGAATAAGACATTTTATGTTCCAAACTTTTCTAGGAATTTAATTTATGTATCAAGACTTGTACCTTTAGGATATTCCTTTACTTTTCTAGAAAAATCCTTCAATTTATTTTACAAATTTGATCTTGTTGGGAATGGTATTTTGTTTGATGGTCTTTTCTCAATTAATTTGCAAAGTGAACCATCTTATACTACTATGCATGTTTATTCTGGCACTAAACGCTATCCTATAAATGAGGATTCCTCTATGTTGTGGCATCGAAGACTAGGACATATCACCACTGAGAGAATCAAAAGGTTAGTAAACGACGAAGTACTTAGTACTTTAGATTTTACTGACTTCAATACTTTTGTGGGTTGCATTAAAGGAAAGCTAACCAACAAGTCTAAGAAAGGTGCTAAGAGGAGTTCAAAAATATTAGAGGTCATACATTCAGATATTTGCAGTCTAGACATGGACTCATATGGTCCGAAATACTTCATCTCTTTAGATGATTACTCGCGTTACATGTATCTCTACTTGCTTCATATAAAGGATGAATCATTAGATGCCTTTAAGGTTTTCAAAGCTGAAGTAGAGAAATAATGCAGCAAGCAAATTAAGATTGTAAGAAAGGATAAAGGTGGAGAATATTACAGTAGATACACTGAGGATGGACAAGCTCAAGGTCCATTTACAAAGTTACTTCAAGAGCATGGAATAGTTGCCCAATACACCATGCCTGGTTCCCCATATCAGAATGGTATGACAGAGAGAAGAAACCGAACATTAACGGACATGGTACAGAGTATGCAAAATAGCTCTAATCTCCCTAAGTCCTTGTGGACTGAAGCTCTTAAGACGGCTGTGTATATATTAAACTGAGTTCCGACCAAGGCTATCCCAAAGACACCATTTGAGTTATGGAAAGATTGGAAACCAAGTTTGCGACATATACACGTTTGGGGTTGCCCGTCTGAAGTATGAGTGTACAATCCACAAGAGAAGAAGCTAGATATGAGGACCATTAGCGGGTATTTCGTTGGATATGCCAAAAGGTCCAAAGGATATAGTTTCTGCTGTCTAACTCACAACATTAGATTTATGGAATCAAGGAATGTCAAGTTTCTTGAGAATGACTTCATTAGGAGGAGCAATTAATTTCAAAACATACTTTCTGAAAGAGATCATACTGAAGCTCAACTGTCTACATCAAGTGATAGGTTGATTATTGTTCATAACACTCCTATAGTTCAACCGAGTGTTGTGCAACCGATCGTTGAAGTTCCATAAACAGCTGATAATAATTTAGAAGGTCAAGTTGCTCAAGAATCACCAGAAACAATTGACCAACAAGTTGAACAACAGATTCCTCAGGAAATGTTGAATCAACATTAAGGAGATCTACTAGAGAGAGAAAATCATCAATTTCTAGTGATTATGTTGTATATCTCCAAGAATTGGACGACAATATCGGAGCCGTAAATGATCCTGAAATGTTTTCACAAGCCATAAGTTGCCAAGAATCAAAATTTTGGTACGATGCTATGAAGGATGAGATGGATTCTATGGCATCTAATAGAGTCTGGGATTTTGTCGAGTTGTTTGATGGTGCAAAAGCCATAGGCTGTAAATGAGTCTATAAAACAAAGAAAGACTCATTGGGCAACATCGAAAGATATAAGGCGAGACTTGTCGCCAAAGGGTTCACTCAAAAGGAAAGAATCGACTACAAGGAGACATTTTCTCCTATATCCAAGAAAGATTCTCTTTGCATTATATTGGCTTTTATTGCTCATTTTGACTTAGAGTTGTTGCAAATGGATGTGAAAACAACATTTCTCAATAGTGATATAGAGGAACAAGTTTACATGAAACAACTAGAAGGATTCTCCTATAATAATAGCGAGCAATTGGTGTGTAAGCTTAAGAAATCCATATATGGATTGAAACAAGCCTCCCGTTAATGGTATTTAAAATTCCATGACATCATTTCTTCATTTGGATTCGTAGAGAACATCATGGATCAATGCATAAACTAGAAGGTCAGTGGGAGTAAAATCTGTTTCTTTGTCCTATATGTGGATGACATTCTACTTGCAACCAATGACAAGGGTAAGCTACATGAGGCGAAACAATTTCTCTCTAAAAACTTTGACATGAAAGATATGGGTGATACATCCTTCATTATAGGCATAGAGATACATAAAGACAAATATAAAAGGCATGTTGGGTCTGTTTCAAAAGACCTATATCAACAGAGTTTTGGAGAGATTTCAGATGAAAAATTGCTCACTAAGTATAGCTCCCATTGTGAAGGGTGACAGATTCAATTTGAATCAATGCTCGAAAAATGACCTTGAAAGAGAACAGATGCGCAACATTCCATATGCTTCAGCTGTTGGAAGCCTTATGTATGCTCAAGTTTGCACAAAACCTGACATTGCATTCGTTGTAGGAATGTTGGACAAACATCAGAGTAAACTGGGATCAGACCATTGGAAGGCTACAAATAAGGTGACGAGGTACCTACAAGGAACCAAAGACTATATGCTTATGTATAGACGGACTGACAACTTGGAGGTCATTGGCTATTTTGACTCTGACTTCGTTGGCTGCATTGATTCATAGAAATCAACTTCTAGATATATTTCCATGCTAGCTGGTGGAGCTATTTCATGGAGTGCCAAGCAGACCTTGACTGCTACTTCCACTATAAAAGCTGAGTTCGTATCTTGTTTTGAGGCTGCCGCATGGTGTATGGATCAAGAGTTTCGTTTTTGGGCTTAGGATTGTGGATTCTATCTCTAGGCCATTGAGAATATTTTGTGACAATTCAGCTGCTGTTTTTATAGCTAAAAACAACAAGACCAGTAATCGAATCAAACATATTGACATTAAGTATCTAGTCACAAAGGAACATATTAAGGATAAAGCAATGATCATTAAGCACATTAACACTGAATTGATGATTGCCGATTCCTTGACTAAAGGCATGCCGTTAGTAAAATTTAAAGATCATGTAGACAGAATAAATGATGAGCGACAACAACATATACCGGTTTAGCAAATTTAAACTAAGTTCAGTAAGTGTTAAGGGTAAAAATAGCACGATCCTCACCATACACCTGTCAGCCCATCAAGTAGAAGCATCGACTATAGGATGTTGATTGGCCAAATTGACTAGAGAATGCTGGTGAGTCGACTAGAGGCAATTAGTCGACTAAAGACCAACGGTTCCCACCTAGGACAAATCAGTAAAGGATCATTCTTTGATCCCGTGAAGACCACGATCCCATCTATAAATGAAGGCAAGAATCAAGCCAAGCTTGGAGAAAAAGCAACCTCAAGCCACATAAGAAAACAAGCAAATGTAAAAGACAACTAGAGGCAAATAAGTAAATTGCCATTACTCCATTCAACTCAAAATCACTCCAAGAATAGGAAACTAGGCGTCTCAATTCAATCTTTATAAACAAGGGATCAATCCCATGACTTGCACACATTATACTCTAGACATTTCCCCCTCTCTCTAAAACCCTTCCTTCTTTTCTCTTAATTTATCTTGACTTGACCATTGTACTTATTATCAATATAGTGAAACCTTGAAGACCCTATAGTGGACGTAGGCTCAGGTGAACCACAATAAATCTGTTTGTATATTTATTTTATCGTCTTTCCGTTTTGTTCTTGTTGAAGATCAACTTGAGACCAATCTAATAACTCATACCTGGCCAACTTCTAGGAGCAATCATTGGCCCCCTAAACAAATGTAATTGTAGAACACTCAATACAATTTGACACCCACCATGAGGCTTATGGCTAAAATCTCAAATATTGAGTGCATGATAGCAACCAACGCCACGAACAAGAACAACGACAACACTACCACCATGAACAATGACACCGCTCTAGGATTTGAATCGACTTAGGTTCCAAATGACCACAACTTGGCTACTACACCACAATAGCAAGTAGAAAGCAGCTTGCAGATAACACAACTGATTGAAGAGAATGAAGTGTTCCTTAGGCGATTCAACAATCACTTTGCCCTTCTCACTTCTCTGGCAACAAAAATAACTCAATGAGGCTCTTCTCACACCAAAGTACATGTTGG
>CAMOHE010026102.1:0-11274 GCA_946598075.1 Artocarpus hirsutus | reverse complement strand
CACATCTAGAAAAATGTATTTTTGAATGGGAACATATTGGGAAAAAAAATTAAGCACAAATTTATATGTAAGAAATTATGTCAATACAGAAAAGTAAAGAAAAAAACACATTTTAAAATTAACCCAACATGAAAAAATTAGAGATAATTGGTTTATTAGAAAATAATTGGTGAAGGATGGCGTGACACGTGTTTGGAAAAATTTGTTGTAGCAGGCCATTTAAAGAAATACAACCACATATTTAATAAGGTAACGTAACAACTTGATTGTTCAAGTCTTTCCTTAGCGCTAATTTCTTAAACTTAATATTATTTACTTGTAAAAATATAGAATAATTTTTTTAAAACAAATAATTATATTTTTTAGCTGTCATTGAAATATTTTTAAAACACTTGTTTTACTAATAATTACCAAAAGCATACTCATATTGTCTTGTCAAAAGCAATTCTAGTGTATTATTAGACCATCACACACTATAATTAATAATAAGTCTCTCAAAAAACAGAACTTAAGCTCCAACAGTATCCATAGCATAACCTTCACATTTGTCTCATTCCTACACCCAGCTCATCAATCATTCATACCAACCTCTTGGTAGAATTTTTTACAGTATGAAGGAACTAAATGAGCTTGCTCTCAGCAAGTCTAAACATTTTTCACAAACACATTTTTAAAGAAATATTAGTAATAGCACAATGCATGATTTTAAGTACACTTAATTATAAACATCTTATTCTTATTCTTAATTTGTTCTGAATTGTGGGCCCAAGTATTCGTATCAGGTGCGCACGATCATCAAACATCGAAATCGTAAACTTGACTTGACATAATGCTCCCCTTGGGTTAGGAGACTTCCAAACCTCACCTGAATGGAGGTTGGTATGACCCTTAATTATCTGATCTTGGTTTTAGATTACCATTTTTGTAAACTTAGTGAATATATTGTATATTATGACTTGGCATCTAAAATAATATGCATAACAAATCATATGAGAAAATCATTTTCTTTATGCTATAGGTGAGGTTTGAAACTTAGTTGAACCTCATGCTAGCGTTTTCAATTCAATCATTTTCCTCTATTAGCCAATTTTGAGTCATATTTAAATGACATCCTACTATTAGCTCGAATCTATAATATTTGCTTCTTTTTTTTTATTGCATAACTTAGATACACTATAGTCAAATTTTATGTCTTATAATACGACTTTGAACTTTGCGTAACATAGTTCATTATTTGCTTAAAGACTTTGAGCTAAATTTGTAAGCACATTGTTTTAATCATTTATAAAACAACAATTCTATCCTTAATAGGTCTTGGAAAATTTCAAATATTTTGGGCTTAAGACATATGGTTACGTACTGTGCACAAAAAGTGTAGAACATTAGCTTTGTTTAGTGAAAAATTCAGTTCCATACAATTTTACAGTTTTTGTCCAAAATATAAAAATCTTGACATTTTTTCTGTCGACACTGAAGGAAAATTGTTTTATACCATAACATATAGTTTTTTGCAAGAATTAAAACTTTCAAAAGGTCTTTAGATAGATTCAAACAATTTCAAAACATTTTTTCTTGCTTTCACTGTTTTAAAACTTCGTGATTAAATCCTGTAAATTTATAAATAAAAATCCATGTGGAATTTACGAAAATCTTATTTCACAAAAGTTAACAGTTTCGATGAGATATACAACTCTTATGTTTAAATTTTTTTTCAAAATCCATCGTCTCAGGGGAGTTTTGGTCCATTTTGTACACGGCCAAATTTGGAAATCATGATTTTCACCTTAATCTAGTTGGGATTTAAGGAAAATCTTTCTACAAGAGTTGTACATCTTGATGTTTTCAACAAATATCATGTTAAGCTCAAACCTTAGTTTGGCCTTTAAGTGTTTCAAAAACTTAAATATTTGAAAAGTGTTCTAAAACATGTTATAAGACTTATGTTTGCTTAGCTTGTTTTTCTTGTGTACAAATCTAGTCTTAACCTATCAAGTATATCCATAACCACACAATGAGAATAATCATGTCATATAGAGTCAGTCCTTCATACTCGAAGGTCCATGATAACATATTACAACATAGAGTCAATAAAATACAAACGTTAATCAAAGTTTGAGCATTAGGGTTTTTACTATAAAGACATAAGTAATAATCTCCCTTTTTGAGCTTGAAAAATTCTTAAAATCTCCTTGATAAAAAGATCAGAATACCACAATAAAGATTAACCCAAAACTTAAAACAAACTTTGAATACACTAGTCAAAGTTTAGGTTTTTACCTCAAAATAGCCTTGAACTTCCTTAAAACCTTCTATAAACTTTTTGATCTTGTTTCTAGAGTTGTTTTTCTGAGGTTGGAATCAACAAAGTTTTGAGAGAGATTGGCTTGGGCGAGGGTAGATTTGGGGGAGAAAATGGGAGAAGATTTTGGCTTCTTGCAGCTAACTGGGAGAGAAAGAAAAATGGGTTTTCAAAGTAGCTCTTTGGTATTTATAGGCCACTAGCTAGGAACTAAAATGCACCAAATAAAAATTGCTCTCATACCTCTCTTGAAAACCAAATTTCAATAGGAAATTAGGGGAAATTTTCACAACTTTGAAATACAAAAAGTGGGACAACTTTTGACTTTTTGGTACCCTAGTCTAGGTAGGTTCTATTTTAACAATCCAATTCCACTCAAAACTTTATTTTTCATGTTCTGTTAGTACAATATTGAGGATATATTTTTCACGGTAGTCTAAAAATATCCCAATACACCAATGCTATTTAATTCCCATAAACCGCAATTCACCTATTTATGTGGGTAATAATTTTGTATTATTCTACTACATTGTTAATTGTACCTTTTTTAGTAATATTATATACTGAATTCCAAAGCTAGGTAGATTACAGACACTACAATCTGTTCCAGTATAACTGACTGATATATTATCAACTTATTTATTGGTTAAGACTATGATGCGATATGTTGATCTTCTTAACTCAGATTTACTTTATGAGTGTTTGTTACAAAAATTGGATTTTAATATTATCCATGTGACATGAATTTTGCCTCAACAAATTTTCGAGTATTTAAATCATGAAATTTGTACATATAAAATATATTATAAATCTCAAAAATTGTACACATGAAATTTCATTACATTTTGATCACAAAATTTCATAATATCAAAATATGAAATTTGCTAAAAGAATTCGTTGCCTAAATCTTGATTAAATTCTAGATTTAAACCAAAAAATTTTTCAAATATTACAAATAAGAGCAGACAAGAGAGAAAATTTTAAAGAAGCGTGTAGAAAACAACCAAATGTTGAACAAGCAAAGATATATTACCAAAAAAAAAAAAAAAAACGATGCCAAAACAATGAAAATGCGAACAAAGAGAGAGTTTTGTTTAAAACAAAGGAAAAAAAAAAAAAAAAAAAACCTTCGACGAAAATATATCGACGGTTGCCACTATTATATATAGATTGACCAAAGAGAACTTTTCAATCAAAACACATGTTTTTGGATTACTATGTCAGGTTGATACATAAAAGTTAGTAGCAACCATGAGATGAAGCCATCCGTACTTCATTAGATTTAATAATTATACTTATCAGGTCTTTTATTTTCTATATAGAAAATGATACAAATATAGATATAGATTACATACCAACGCAAAAGGATAAATTTCTGGCATTTTCTTTCCACCGACTTACCTTCTTCACGAGCTTTCTTTCGCACCATTGCCACGCTCTCAAAAATTACCACAGCCGTACGTAGTATAACTTTAAGATAATCATTTTTCTATTTACTTGAGATGCTGCATAGCAAGCTAACAAGAAAGAGTTGTCAAAGTTTTTAAGGTCACTAAGATATCTAGCTTGTTGAGGATGTTGACACTTTTCATTTCATTCTAGTTGCTGGGAGGGGAGGTAAGTAGAAATCTCAACTGTATCACAAAAGTAATATTTTCAATATGTATTATTCTATGCAGCTACCTGAGTTACATGCTCATTGATATATTTAGTAACTAAGCATTCATATATGAGATTTCAGTTTTGCATTTGGTGCATTCATTGAGCATGTGATTGCGTAATTTTACAATGATATTGTTGTGTCCTAATTTTGTAAAAATAATATGAAAGATAAATAATGGTTTTATGAAAATTTTGGGTGAACTTGGAACGGGCCAGGCAAAATGAATAGGCCTCAATGGAGGCTTTTGAAAAGTTTGATAAGTGACCTCCAAGGAGGCTAGTCTCGATGGAGACTTATATGCTAAATTATGTCTCGAAGGAGACTCTAGACTATATGATTATCTCAATGGAGACTATCCCAACAGAGACTTGTAGTGTGGGACGCCATATAACGGTATTTTACGGTACAAAAGAATTGACCGAAGGTGCCTACCCGCTTTAACGAACCCTAAAAGAAAATGTGCGCATTATTTTAAAATGGGGAAGGGTGAGATAGTAAATTTCATATAAAAAGGAATAAGGAACTTCATGAACTCGTACACCACGTCATTCCATGTATGATTTTTAATTGCTGAGTTTTAGCTCATTATAGTTCATGTAATGCAGGTTAGTCATGTTTCCTAGATTTTTTATCAAAGGTTGACTTGAGTAAGAGAATCTCCTACGACATGAAAAGTTTTAGTCTCATGACTAGGCTATTAAGATTTTGATATTCTAAATTTTTGGTTCAACAGCTTTTGCATAATAATTGCCATGTCGGTGATTCCGCCGCTTAAAGCTTTTTATCTACAGATTTCATTTATTTTAAAGAAAGTTTAGGAGAAGTAGCGCTATTTAGAGTAGTTGGTTGCAAGTAAATTGATGAACGGCCTGCTAGCTCACGAGGCATTACATTGGTGGTTTGGACCAGGGAAATGAATGACAACGATACGGACGAATGCGGATATAGAAGAACAATGGTGGTTGTTGTGTGAGCAGTGATTGAACGATCGGCACTGGTAGAAACAGTTCACAGTGGTGCTAGTAGCGACGGTGAGGCTGACAAATGGCGATACAATAAGGATGGTGGCGATGCCAATGACGATAGCGCATTTGGCTGCGCCCGAATCAGCACTAGAAACCCTAGTAGATTGCTCATTGGGCTTGAAACAACATATGGAGGCCATAAAAAATTTTACCTCATGTAAAACTGATTATTAAAGTATTTTTTTAATTACTTTGCCTTCTTATCGTAAAATATCATAAGTATTATGTTATATATATATATATATATATATATATATTTTTTTTTTTTTTTTTTTGTGAAGCAAGGAGCGCCAAAATTTCCATATTTTATTATTGCCATCTTGGCACCCTTGGGCTCGTACATGATACATTAATATTCATCATCCTTTCAATAGGCAATGACATCCTAGTAATGGATCTTATAAGAAACATGACTAATGAAAATTCAATATACAGTTTCTTGTAGATCTGACCATAGATCTAAATGAATCAGAGAAGAGCAAAGGAAATAGCTGATGATTAAGTCGTGTGTTGTATTATCAATCGAATGAATATGTACAGTGCTAATACTTTACAATACACAGGCTAGAGAAGAAGAGAGCTAGACAATCCCATACACCATAGTGCTATAACACCCGCTCCCTTGCCTATTGACAACAACGGAAGAGAAAAATAAACTATACAAAATGACGGCCTTTGTACCACTATACACACCACTCTACAATAAACCACTTGTAGCCCTTCGATCAGGAAATGCGTTGATCCTGTCTTATGCTTTAGCATGCCCCCGCAAGCTAAGTGTGGTAGGAGAGGCAACACTCAGATTGGAACGGAGACGACCAAAGTGAGTTAAAAACAGAGGCTTGGTCAAGACATGGACAACTTGATCAAGAGCTGGGATATGTTGAACAGATAAGGAACTTTTGAGAACTTTGTCGCAAACATAATAAATATCAAGCTCAATGTGTTTTGTTCTTGAATGACGGATGGTTGGCACTCGAAGAAACTGTGCTCAAATTGTCACACCATATAATAGGAGGGCGTGTCTCATGAAGGAGAGACTAAACCCAAGCAATTTCAGAGGTAGCATTAGCAAGACTACGATACTCAACTTTGGCGCTAAAGCGAGAGATAGTGTGCTGCTTTTTGGAGCTCCAAGTGATTAAGCAAGGTCCAAGAAAGACACAAAAAACCAAAAAGTAAACTTTCTATCATCGGGATTTGTAGCCCAATCGGTGTCTGAGAATCCAACAAGGTCGAGAGAACAAGCCTTTGGAAGATATAACTCATTATCGGAAGTGCCTTGAAGATATCTATCCCAACATCTGTTTGACCATTTTCCAATGGGGCTCTCAAAGGGTCTGCATATATTGATGAACCTTGTTAACCGAATAGGAGATCTCAGGTCTTGCGATGGTAACGTATTGCGAAGCGCCAATAATACTACAATAGAGAGTAGAATTTTGCAAGTGGATCACAAACGTGTGCATAGAGTCTCTCACTAGTTATTATGGGAGTGGGCAGAGGCCGTGCGTTGCCCATATGAGCCCTATACAGAAGTTCTCTAACATATTTTCCTTGCTTCAACACCAGAATGTAATGAAACTGACCAAGATCTTTCAAGGAAAAGGTTTGACTGAGATAGGAAATTAGTTTCTGCACTTTAGAAGAGTCACTACCTGTGATCAAAACCAGATGTTGCTGTGCCGGAATGATCTTGCCGTGCAGCTATTGCCCTACACAAAAAGAGTAGATGTTAAAATAAAAAATATCATCCACATACACCATAATGTAAACACAAGAAGTGCCAGTAATCTTGATGACTAAGGAGTGATCGGCCTTACAGCTTGTGAATCTGAAAGTGAGAAGTGAACTTTTAAGTTTGTCAAACTAGTCCCTGGGTGCTTGTTTTAGGTCTTACAAGACTTTATCAAGCTTGCACGCCAAAGGTGGATCACTAGGTGAAAAAATCTCAAAACCAGGTGGTTGTTCTATATAGACTTTTTCTTCGAGATCACCATTAAGAAAAGCATTATTCACATTAAGAAAAGCATTATTCACATTTAACTGCCTAATGTTCTAGCTATGGCTCAAAGCTAATGTAAGCACGATACGAATAGTCAAAGGTTTCACTACAAGAATAAACGTCTCTGTGAAGTACAAACCTACAGTTTAAAGATAGCCGTTAGCCACAAGATGCGCTTTGTGACAAGCAATGGACCCATCTAGATTTTGTTTAACTTCATAGACCCAACGACAACCAAAAACTTTATAATTGGGTTAGACAGGCACAAGAGACTAAGTTTGGTTCTTGATCAAGGCATAATTCCACATTTAGACCGAGTTAACATGGGATGATCATTATGATGATGCACAGGAGGCTCTGGGACAGAAGACATGGCTTGTGGAACAGGGGTTCTAGACTCTGAGTGAAAATGAAGGTGAGCTTTGTTGTGTAAGAGATCTGGTTCAAAAGTTGGAATGAGAGACTAACGGAGAATTTGATACGGTCATACTTTCTGAACGAGATGGAAGAGAAGAGGAAACTGTCTTGGTTGGAAATTAAGTTTATCTAAAAAAAGTTGGAGTGAGAATTTGACTTGGTGAGTGATCTAGAGTGAATTTGTTGCTTGAATTTTGCGCATTGGGAAAAACTGATTCGTTAAAAACCACATGTCTTGGGATATACATTCTACCAAAAGATGCAAGGCATTTATAAACCCTATGTTGATTGCTATACCCTAGAAACACACAAGGAATGGGAAGAAATTTTAATTAGCGAGAATTAAAAGGCCTAATACATGGAAAACATTGACAACGAAAAGTCTAAAGAAAATCAAAATTAGGAATAGTGAGAAATAACCTCTCCAGGGTGTCTGGCCGTGTAGCACAGGCGTCGGAAGCCGGTTGATCGGGTAAATTGCCTTTTCCAATGCTTCATCCTAGAATTCATAAGGTAAGAATGCTTGAGCAAGGAAGGTCAAAGCTGGTTTGACGAGTCTATGAGACATACCACAATCAAGGGAAAAATTTGTAAGGGCTCTTCGTCATTAGCAACTGCTTATGGCGGAGTCAAAACGAAAAACCAGGCTGCACAATTTTGACTTTCTTATTAAAGAGTAACTCAATTTTTGCTTTGAAATGACTGAAGGCTTGTCACACATGAGATTTAGGCTTGAGGAAATAGATCCAATAGTACCAAGTAGCAGCATCAATAAAACAATATGATTTTAATGCAAGGATTCTTGATATCCAGTTTCCGAATTTGAAAAGGGTAAACGTTGATTTTTTCCAAGTTTGAAGGCTTAACAGAAATGAAAATTTTCATTAACAAGAATTGTCACTTTTCTTTCCAACAAAACTTTCGTAACTACAAGTAAGGCCGGATGGCTAAGCTTTTTATGCCAATGATGAAACAGAGATTCAAATTGTTGGCTACTAACAACAGACTCTAAACTTTGGACATGACTAGAACTAAAATTTGTTTTTGTGACTATAGACAAAGCTAAAGGCAAAGAACAAGCTGATGAAGAGTGCGGGCATGTAGACACTGAGCGAGATGAAGCATGAAGACGAGCAGGGACCATTTCAAACTGATAAAGCCCTTTATGTGGACTCCCTTGGAGAAGCTTGACTCCTATTGCTAGATCGTTAACCAAACAAGGAGGAGGTTTAAGCTCAACAAAAATGTTATTATCTTTAGTGAATTAACTGACACTGATCAGGTTTTTAGCAATTTGTTGCACATGTAGCATGTTTCTAAGAGCAAACAATTTGTTTGCAAAAGGAGGAACGAAAGGCAGAGGAACCAGTATGAGAGATTTTGAGGCCTGTACCACTACGTATGTAGATTTTATTGTTACCAGTGTATTCCGTCCCAAAGTTGAGGCTTGCAAGATCACTCGTCACATGATTTGCCGCCCTAGAGTCAGGATACCAATTGGTATCTGTGAACGATTCTTGAGTTGGAGCAGCCACTGCAATTGGAGTGGTAGATGGCTGCAAGGGTTGAGCTGAGAAGTGATTGCTACTTGAGTTAGTTCAGAGAGAAACCAATGAAGTTTGACTCGAATCTGAAATAGCACTTGCGAACAGTGGGGATTTGTTATGCTTCTGGGTAGCTTTTGGTATGATCCTGACTGCCCAAAAAAAAAAAAAAACAAAAAAAAAAAAACAGAAAACAAAAACAAAATCATATTATGTTAGTCAATAAAACAAATAATCAATGTAATCAAGGAACACAAGTCAAAATAGTTTACAGTATGTAACATGTACACTTCAGACGATAAAGTCTTGAACAGCTCTAGTAGGAAATTCATAGCTATCAGGTCAATTTCAGCTCAGGAAATTTCCCATTAATATCTTCATATACAAAATATCTAATAAGGTGTCTGACGGCTAAGTTCGGATCATAGTTTAGACTATTTTTTTAGTTATAAATAATATAAAACTTTCATATGTTATAATAATAATAAAAAAATTACTACAATAAAAACTGTCATATGTTACAATAAAAATAGTTTTAATCAACAGCTACAGCAACGGATGTCAAATTTTCAATAGGTTGATTGAATATTTATATAATTTGTCAGTTGTCAATTGTCATAGACTCGTACAATATAATCCGACGACCGAAAGGAGGCGTGGAAAACAAGGATTGTGATTATTTTGTTAGAAGGTGCCAATGAAAATTCAAACCATTTTTTCCCTCCTGACTATTTTACACTATTTTATCTTATTAAATTAATTTAAAACACAAATTATCATAATATTAAAAATTTAAAAATTATTTTAACCTATTTAATTAATTTTAAAACTAAATTATCATAATATTAAAAAATTTATAATAACCCTTAGTTTTTACTTTTAACGCTTTTTCATGACATTATATTAACGTCATTTTCATGCGGTACAAAATCTATTTAGCCAATTAATAAAAATTAAAAAGTGAAAAAATAAAGTCAAAAAATATTTTAAATTTGCACCCTAACCTTAGCCGCTTCTATCTCCTTGTTTTCTTCTCTCCCTCCCTCTTCTCTTCCAACCTTTGCCGCCCACCTCTCAATACTGGCAATGACTTTTGACTCGCTCAGCTAGATCTCTCCACCTCTGTGACGTCTCCCATTCTACGGGCCAGTAGCAACACTATCTCACTTCGTGTAGTAGCCGCCAGTGAAGCCAATCTCTGTTCGCTAAATCTCCTTGGTTAGTTCAGGAGCGGTGTCATGACGTTTTTAGGATAGTTTGGTGGTTCTCCATTAGCGGCATGCGCAAAACTCCAGCACCACAGCCAGAGAAAAGAGGGATTGCCGACACCAAAGTCGGGGAAGAGAGGGATGGAGAAGGGGGAGAAGAGAAGCATGCAAGGGCTTAGTTTGAGGATAGTTTTGAAAGCCGTTTGGTGTATAGGTTTTAAACCGCCGAAGTATTTTAAACCGTAAAGACGACTTAAACTTGTAAAGATGACTTAAACTATCATTTTATAAAATAATAGTTGAGGCTGTTTTAAATCATAAAAATGGTTTAAATATCTAAATTCAACTTTGTCTCCTTTAAATTCAGGCGATTTCAAACCATTTTTTATAATCAAACCATTATTATTTTTGTTTTCATTTATAAACTATGATTTTTCAAATATTATTTCTCGTCTTGAACTATTATTCTTATTTGAAACCTTTATATTTAACAGCCATTTTAAAATTACCCTTTATGACTGTATAATTCTAAACTTTAACACCAAACCAACCTAAATAATTATTAGGTTGAAAAGGCGGAAAAAGATAAGTTTCTGTATTTGCCGCTATATAAAAGAGGTATTTCTTTCATTCACATTGGGTGTAAATAAAAACATTTTTACTCCGCATTACAAAAATCGAAAACTAAAAATGGGTCTTAAAAAATCAAGTCGAAATTTTTACTTAAAAAATAATCACGCTCTCAAAAGCTCTTGCACATAAACCTCAAGCGTAAGTACTTGCAACTCATTAGCAAAAAAGGGGGAAAATTATTAGCGAAACTCTTCTCTCTCATCCATGGCTTTCAAGCAGAGTCTCTTTTTGTTTTCCATCTTATTTCTCCAACAGATTTACTTCTCATCATCTCAATCCACAGTGAAAGCCGCATACTGGTATTCGGAGCTGGAGGACTTGCTCCCCGCAGACAGCATAAACTCCTCTCTCTTCACCGTCCTCTACTGTTCTTTCGCCCACCTCAACAACCAAACCTTTCAGGTCGACATTCCTCCTGAACAAACTCAAAAGTTCTCCACCTTCACATCGACAGTTCAAAGCAAAAACCCCTCCATCAAG
>CAMOHE010026100.1:0-59597 GCA_946598075.1 Artocarpus hirsutus | reverse complement strand
CATGTTTTATCATCAATCTAAACTTGGTTCGAGCTAAAATCAACTTAAGCAAGTTTTTGCATTTTTCTTTGATTTTCAAATTAAGGGTGAAAATGTGTCTAAATTTGGGGATTTTGCTCTAAATAGGTTTAGAATTGTTCCCTTGTGATTCTTGCATGTTTTTGGGTCTGGAATGATGAAAAATAGGTTGAATCGAGCTTGGGAAGCTTGAGGAAGCCGAGGCTTGAATTTTCCAGATTTCGACAGATCGGTAGGCCAAACTTGAGTTTACCAAGCCAGATTCCTATCTTCGGCAGGTCAAACTCAAGCGAGTTCACCAGGCTGGGCCTAGATGGTCAGTAGGCCAAACTAAGGAATTTAGCAACCCAACCGAACTTTAGAAAAATGACTAATTTCCACTGATTTTCACTGTTTAAAGCATCGATAGAGACTTCAACCTTATGACATGTTTTTGTGAACATAAATGGCACACTAAGACACCATGAGTTAGTATAGCATCTTAGAATACTCTAAGTTAGATATTGACGGATCTAGTTCATGTCTAAGGTTGTTCGTGGTTTTGTGGAACTAACGTATAGCAGGTTAGGACTGCGGTGTTTGTACTCTCGTATGGGATAACGAGGTACTACTCTAGTCACTCTTCTTTGTTAGCTATGATTTTAAAATAAGTTTTGGCAACAAATTGCTTTCCTTCAAAAATGCTTTAAGGAATGATTGAAGGGAATTTTTCGAGTATTTTCAATGACTACTGAATAGAGAAATGACCATAATGAACAGAATAATGAATGTAAATGAAAACATTTGGTAATATAAGACTTGAATAATGATACATAGCCGGACGTGTCTCAAACACCGTTTAGAATGTTTTTTTAAGGCATGATGCCATACTCAGAGATCGGGTTATGTAGAGGCAATCTTGGGGGCAGGTCTCGAAACCCAACTAGGCCACTACGATGGTGATTATAATGGCTTTGCCTAAGACTAATGATGAGACTATTTTCGGATGAATAATGGCCTAAATGGTAAGAATGGAAATAATGAATTTTATTTGCTATGTTTTATTATTCTTGTGATAATAATGATTTTCATATTCAAGTTTAATGTTTTCAAAGCTTAAAATCCTACTGAGCTTTCCGCTCATAGTTTTTTTTGTTTTTAAAACTTTCTCCCCTTTATATGGATTGCAGCATAGGGCTGATTGGGACTCTACTGAACAGACACGTGGACTGTAAGATCTTTCGATTTAGGTTACTTGTTTATCTGATCATGGCATAAAATATTTTAGTTATTTTCTTTTGTTTTGGACTGTGATTATAATTAATTATGTCAATACTATGTGTGTGCATGAATATGGGTCTAGTGTGGCCTGAATCGTTTCATCAGTTTTTATTTCTTCTTATCTTAGCTTATTTTGGCTTAAGAGTATTTATTTAAAAATTTAAATTTAGCACGTTTTCAAAATAACTCAAATATTTAATTGACGATTTTAAGTAAAATATTGGTCTATTTAATTTAATTAATCGGCTACGTCACTATTCGAATTGAGGTACGTTACATATTGGTATCAAGCCCTAGGTTTTGAACCTTGAGAATTGTACACACATAGGTACGACAATGACAAACCACCGACAGTCTAATTTTATTTTCAAAACTAAGAGAATAGCACTTAGGCGTCATCCATATGCTGTTGACGCAAACCCTGCAAATGATGAAGGCATGATGAGGGCTATGTTTGTTGCTTTTCAACAAATGGTGGTGATGGCTAGGCCTGAGGATTCCAAGGCAAGTCGCTGGCATGAGTATTTCAAGGAATTCTGACGTGCATCCATCCTGACTTTTGATGGAAATGGGGACCGTAGGTGGTTGAGTATTAGTTAGACTCGGTGGTGAAACACTTGAATAAGCTCAGAGTACCAACAAAGTATTAAGTAGAATTCGCAGTTTATAAATTAGAAGGAAATGCAAACACCTAGTGGAAACAGGCAAAATGTATGAAAAACAACAGGAATATTGATTGGGATAGATTTGAACAGTTATTCTATGAGCATTACTTTCCATAAGGATATAAGGACTAAAAGATTGTTAAATTTTAAAGATTAGAACAGGGAAATATGATGGTTCGAGAGTATAAGACAAAATTCACCAAAGTGGCTAAGGTTTGCTCCATTTGCCACGGCTTCTGAGCATGAAAAGTGCATTAAGTTTCAAGGACTTAAGGGATCCATCGAACGACAATTGGTGGCATTAAGAATTTGAAATTATAGTGAGTTGGTATCATCGGCCTTGTCAATGGAGAGCGATTACAACACTTATTACAGGAATTGGATAAGGACTTTCAGAGGACCTTAAAAGAGCAATAGGAGAGGTAATAACAACTATCAAGCTCAAGGGAGGAATCAGCACGGTAACGCTAATAGTGGGAGTAACAGTTCATCAAGTAGCAGACAAAGCGGCCCTGACAACTTCTATTGTCACTTCTGCTAACAACCGGGACACATTAAGAGAAACTGCCTAATAAGGAATGCTCGGCAAGGATCTTAGATAGGAGAGAGTGCAAGCCGTTAGGCCCAACCTCAGTCTTTCACTTAGCCTCAGCTCAGCAAATCCCTCAGCTATAGTTTCACTAGTTTACTCCTCAATAGATGCATTACCTAGTGCAAGGATATCAGCAGCAAAATTTCTAGCGGAATGCCCCACAGTATTGAGCACCCAACATAGCAAGTATGTAGTCTCCTCCACCGCAACAGTATTGGCCGACAAACCCTGGACCTAGCAATGCTAATAAGGGAAAAGGAAAGGCTATAGCTCAAGTTCACACTAGGACTTCTGGGAGTTTAGATGCTCAGACTAGCAATGCGGTAGTTGACGATATAATCTTGGTTTCCCAATCTTTAGCTCATGTATTATTTGATACTGATGCCACTCATTCTCTCATTTTGAGTTTATTTGTACATGTCTTGGGATTATAAATAGAGGAATTTGATGAGCCTTTGATAATTACCTCACCCTTAGGGCGAGTGTATGTAAACTATATATGTAAGGCTTGTAAGATAATGATTGGAGGTGAGATTCTGAAAAGTGATTTGATTGTAATTCCTATGAGTTCCTTTGATGTGATCTTAAGGATGGACAGGTTGTCTAAGTATACTGCTCTAGTAGACTGTCACTTCAGAAAAGTAACCCTAGTGACCGATAGGGGGACAACGATTACTTACCAAGGTGGTATTGATCGAGTGATAAATGAGCTACTTATGAAGACATGTCTCAGAGGACGAAAAAATTTGGCTTGTTATGCGCTCCTTTTGAATTTAGAAGAAGAGTCTAGTGCAATAGGAAGAAATGCAACGATACGGGTGGTTATTGAGTTCGATGATGTCTTTCCTGACGAGTTACATGGATTAACACCACACCTGGCGATTGAATTTGGTATTAAGTTACTCATCGGAATCGCTCCAATTTTCGTAGCACCGTACTAAATAGCGTTGCAGAAATGAAGGAACTAAGGACACAACTTCAAGAACTTACAGATAAAGGGTATATTCAAAATAGTACGTCATCGTGGGGTGCGTCAATTTTGTTTGCTAAGAAACATGATGGTACTCTCCGACTGTGTATCGATTATCGACAGCTGAATTAGGTCACCATAAAGAATAAGTATCCGTTGCCAAGAATTGATTAGTTATTTGATCAGTTAGGAGTTTCTTGGTATTTCTCAAAGATAGATTTATGTTCAAGATACCATCAACTCAGGATAAAAGAAGATGATATTCCCAAGATAGCTTTTAGGACCCGGTATGGACATTTCGAGTTTCTGGTGATGCCGTTTGGGTTGACGAATGCTCCTACAGCTTTCATGGATTTAATGAACAGGATTTTCATGCCTTATTTGGATCAGTTTATGATCGTGCTCATCAATGACATATTAATCTATTCTAAGACCTGGAAGGAGCATGAGCAACATCTAAGGATCGTGCTTTAGACTCTATGAGAGCACCAGCTGTATACCAAAAAGGAAAAGTGTGAATTTTGGTTGACCAAGGTTAAGTTTTTGGGATGCATCATCTTTGAGCAAGGTATCTCATGGGCCCATCTAAGATAAAAATGATAGTGCAATGGGAATAACTGAGGAACGTGGCCGAGATTTGCAGCTTCTTAGGACTTGCTAGGTACTACAAGAAATTCATACAAGATTTTTTTGAAGATAGCAACACCACTGACATGATTGATCAAGAAGAATGTTTAATTTGAATAGGATGCAAAGTGTGAGTTTGCCTTCCAAGAGTTGAAGAACCGATTGACCACTGCTCCAGTGCTAATCATATTGAGTAGTGACGAGCCATACGAAGTCTACATAGATGCCTCGAGACGTGGACTTGGATGCGTACTAATGCAACATGGATGAGTTGTGGCATATGGATTGCGACAGTTGAAACCTCACAAGTGGAACTATCTCACTCATGATTTGGAGCTTGCAGCGGTAATTTATGCTCTGAAGATTTGAAGATGTTACTTGTATGGAGCGATCTTCCAGATTTTCTTGGATCACAAAAGCCTAATGCATTTGTTCATTCAGAGAGATATAAATTTGAGGTAGCGGAGATGGATGGAATATATGGAAGACTGCGATTTCACACTATACTATCATCTTAGGAAAGCCAATGTAGTTGCAGCGTGCTTAGTAGTAAGTCTTTAGGAATTCTTGCTTGTTTAGCACTGGAGGATTGGAAGGAAGATGCTATGGTAAGTAAGATGGGCTACGGTATCATGAAGATTTTGATCAGGTTTTAGTATACCATATAGAGTCCATCGCAGCGCTTGTTCAGATAGTGAAGCAAAATCAATGGCGAGATCAACATCTACAAAGAATATGGATGCAAATTCAAAATTGAGAGCAGTTTGAAGAGTGAAAAATGCACACAGATGAGTCATTGTATTTCAAGGAATGTTTGGCAGTACCTACGATAGAGGAAGTGACAAAGGCTTTAATGGATGAAGCTCACAAGTCTCAATTTGCTATTCATCCAAGGAGCATAAAAATGTATCACAATTTAAATAGGCAATATTAGTGAAGAAGTATGAGAAAGGATGTATTTGCGTACGTCACCAAGTGCGTGACTTGTCTTTAGGTGAAGGCTGAGCATCAAACGCTCGTTGGATAGCTTCAATTGCTTCCCATTCTTGGGTAGAAGTGGGAGCATGTTACTATGGATTTCCTCACTAGCTTGCTAAGGATGGAGTAGAAACAAGACGCAATCTGAGTCGTTGTTGACAGATTGAAGAAATCAGCGTATTTCATACCTTTCAGATTGACATGTTCAAGGAGAGTTCTTGAAGAGTTATATCTTGAGAATATAGTAAGGTTGCATGGAGTTCCATTGTCCATCACTTTCGATAGAGATACATGGTTTAATGCCAAGTATTGGAGGAGTTTCCAAGAATCCTTAGGCACAAAGTTGAATTTCAGCACCATTTTTCCTCCTCAAACCGATAGACGGTCTGAATGAATCATTTAGATTCTTGAGAATATGTTACGTGCTTGTGTTTTGGATTTTGGCAAAAACTGGAAGAGACACTTACATTTGGCAGAATTTGCATACAACAATAGCTACCAAGCGAGTATCAATATGGCACCGTTTGAGGCACTCTACAGAAGATTGTGTTGATCACCAATGTGTTGGACAAAACTGGAGGACAAGATCGTTCTTAGACCTGATGAGATCCGTGAAAGTAATGAGAAAGTTGTTGTAATTTGTGATCAGTTAAAAGCTGCTTAAAGTAGGCAAAAGAGTTCTACTGATAAGAGACGCCGACCCCTGGAATTTGAAATAGGTGACTTTGTCCTCTTAGAGGTTTCACTACGTAAAGGTATTTTGCATTTCGATGTAAGTGGAAAACTTGCACTGAGGTACGTTGGAGTATTTGAGATTTCTCACCGTGTTGGCTTGGTCACATATTGTCTCAGTCTTCCTCCCAAGCTCTCTCACGTTCATAATGTATTCTAAGTGTCGATGCTTCAGAAATGTCCACCTAAATCAATCAAGATTGTCCCATTTTATGACGTACCAATCCATGAAGACACGACCTATGAGGAGGTGCCGGTCCAAATTATTGATCAAATGGTAATAAGTTTGCGACGCCTTAATATACCATTAGTGAAAGTTATGTGGCAGAACCATGGGATTAATGAAGAGACTTGGGAATTAGAGTCAACTATGCCAGAGTTGTACTTGTATTTATTTTGTTTTTGAGATGATACCTAGTTTCGAGGATGAAATTTGTTTTAAGGGTGGAGAGCTTAACACCCAGAAATTTAATTAAGCATGATTACTATATAAAATGGTGAATTAGTCTACCTTAATTTAATTCGAACTTAATTTAATTATTTTGTAGTATTTTCTAAATAATCTCACTCTTAATTATTTTTATTTTTATTTTTATTTTTATTTTTATTTTTATTTGTTTTTACTTGTTATTTTAAATTTTTGAACAAAATGATTTGTCAAATTCCAAACAAGTCCTCTCTTGAGATAAAACTCAGATAAATTGAAACTACTTCACTTAAACCATATGTAGGACATGGTTTTATCACAAAAAACCACTCCATTACTTAGCCTAAAAAGGGGAGCTCACCCCTCCCTTACTTCATTCTCCCTCATTCTCTCTTTCTTTCCTTATTTGTTGATCTTCCTTTGTTTTTCCTTTCTCGACACCCTCTTCTCTCTTCCTTTCTTTGATTTTCTACCACTTTGGAGGCCAAGAAACAAGGTTGATGACCCCTTAAATTAGCTAAAAAATGCCCATTGAGTTTAGTTCTCTCTCTCTTTGTCATTTCAAAGTTTTAAATTTCAAATTTTCAAATTTCCATTGAATGTTGAATCCAAACCTCCTTAAGCTCAAAAAATGTTCAATTTGAGTTGTAGACCATGTTTTATCATCAACCTAAACTTAATTCAAGCTAAAATCAACTTAAGCAAGTTTTTGCATGTTTCTTTGATTTTTAAATTAAGGGTGAAATTGTGTTTAAATTTGAGGATTTTGCTCTAAATAGGTTTAGAATTGTTCCCTCGTGGTTCTTGCATGTTTTCTGGGTCTAGAATGATGAAAAACAAGTTGAATCGAGCTTGGGAAGCTCAGGGAAGCTAAGGCTTGAAATCTGAAATTTTTTAGATTTCGATAAATCGACAGGCCTAACTTGAGTTTGGCAGGCCAAATCCATATCTTTGGTAGGCCAAACTTAAGCAAGTTCGGCAGGCTAGACCCAGATGGTTGGTAGGCCGAGTAGAGCTATTTGGCAGGCCAAACTAGAGAATTCGACAGGCCGACAGAACTTTAGAAAGATGATTGATTTTTATCGATTTTCACTGTTTAAAGCATCGATAGAGACTTCAACCTTATGACATGTTTTTGTGAACATAAATGGCACACTAAGACACCATGAGTTAGTATAGCATCTTAGAATACTCTAAGTTAGATATTGACAGATCTAGTTTATGTTTAAGGTTGTTTGTGGTTCTGTAGAGCTAACGTATAGCAGGTTGGGACTGCGGTGTTTGTACTCTCATATGGGATAATGAGATACAACTCTAGTCCTTCTTCTTTGTTAGCTATGATTTTAAAATAGGTTTTGGCAACAAATTGCTTTCCTTCAAAAATGCTTTAAGGAATGATTGAAGGGAATTTATTGAGTATTTTCAAAGACTGTTGAACAAAGAAATGGCCATAATGAATAGAATAATGAATGTAAATGAAAACGCTCAGTAATACAAGATTTGAATAATGATATAGAGTTGGACGTGTCGTAAACACCATTCGGAATGATATATTAAGGCATGATGCCATACTCAGAGATCAGGTCATGTAAAGAGCGACCTTAGGGGTACGTCTCGAAACCCAGCTAAGCTACTATGGTGGTGATTATAATGGCTTTGCCTAAGACTAAATGATGAACCTGTTTCCAGATGAATGATGGACTAAATGGTAAGAATGGAAATAATGAATTTTATTTGCTGTGTTTTATTATTCTTGTGATAATAATTATTTTTATATTCAAGTTTAATGTTTTCAAAGCTTAAAATCCTGTTGAACCTTCCGCTCACAGTTTTATTTGTTTTTAAAACTTTTTCCCCTCTAGATGGATTGCAGCATAGGGTTGATTAAGACTTTACCGAACAGACGCTAGACTGTAGGATCTTCCGATCTAGGTTACTTGTTTATCTGATCAAGGCATGCAACATTTTAGTCATTTTGTTTTGTTTTGGATTGTGGTTATAATTAATTATGTTGATACTATGTGTGTGCACGAATGCGGGTCCAGTGTGGCCCGACTCGTTTCATCAGTTTTTATTTCTTCTTATGTTCACTTATTTTGGCTTAAGAGTATTTATTTAAAAATTTTAAATTCAACATGTTTTCAAAATAACTCCAATATTTAATTGACGATTTTAATTAAAATATTGGTTTATTCAATTTAATTATTCCACCACGTCACTTCCCGATCGGAGTACGTGACAAAAGTGTATATGTGGACTTATTCATTTTTTGATATTATTTGTGTTTATTTTCTTTCATAGCTTTTATAAATTAATTTGTTTTTTGTTAAAAGGGTAAGTTGAAAATTTCAAGTCACAAAACACGAACTCAAGGTACTAAAATAATATTTTCAAAAACTATGGTGCACTATTTTGATATTTTTCAAACAACAGAATGCCAATATGTTGTTTTCTTAAAATAAAAGATACGAAAATGATAAAAACCCTATATAGTATGTTTGGCATGCTAATTACCTTGTCCCCACAACCACACCAAAATCTTTCTCCAAGGCCCTTTTTATATATTTTTGGAAATCAAAGTTGCTTCCTTCTGAAAAATGGGCCTAAAAATATAAAAGAAGTAGAATAATATAAATTATTAATAATACAAAGCTTAATTATTAATTGATTAATTAATTAATCTTCTTTTATGTTAGCTAAGTTTAGGTAGAATGGTATACCGTTATGAATCCATGTCTAAGAGTTAAATAGTCCACTTTGGATACAGAGTTGTAGAATTGTCGAAGAAAACTGACCTGCAATACAAATAGAAGCAGTGACAAGGACAACAATGTTAAACTTTCTTATGCTAAATAAACATAATTTGTAAGTTGATAATGGTATTTTTTTTCTTTGGGGTAAACTTCTAAGGTATTCAACATGGTTGTTAGAATCATTGATTAGAACACTGTAGCATGTGAAAACTTTATACTGTAACAACTTTTTGCTTTTATTATAACATATGAGAGCTTGACATTGTTCTTAACTAAAAAGTTAGTAGAACCAACTAATACTAAACATGATATTCATTAATTACCAGCCACCGGAGAGGCCGAAGATCGCTCCAACATTTCAAATGTCGCTTTCCGAATGAAGTCTGATGGATGAGCTTAAACCTTCGTGGATCTGATGTATAAAGTCCACAGATTTTATTATGTTAGTGATGAGATTAACCTGAAGAGAAGAAAATTCACCAAAAAAGAGAAGGGAAAGAACAATCATTTCTCTAACTTATCTTTATCAAATTATTTCAGTTCAGTTAGCGCAGATGCAATATTTTTTTCATTCTTTGAAACGAGGATACAAATAAAATCTGTAAATTACAACCGAGTGATAATAGTTATAAAATCATTCCCTAAACATAAGATGCAACTTTTTTTTTTAACATGATCGCATATATTTTTCCAAGTAGTTATTATTTTTGAAGCTTGTAGAAGTTTGAAGCCTCCTTCTTCTTTCTTCTTTAGTAGGCTAATTTCTAACGTTAAAGTATGGTCCTACCTAACTTGCGCAATAAATGCAGCCAAAAATAATTGGGAGGACCATTTTGACTAAGAATTGTAGTTGGCATGCCGAAATCAATTTTCCATATATGTGTCAATTCAACTTTACACACGTTGGTCCTCAACTTTATTCTATTTTTATATCCTTTCTTCGTTAAAAAGTCAACTAAATGTTTAAGTGGAGGGTCCAACAAAACGTACTTAAAAAATTGATAATCAAATGCTCACCATTATAAAATTGATACTCCATAGTCCTGGTTTCTGCCTCCCAAGTTTCCCACCTCCTCATCTGCAAGTTTTTTTTTTTTTTTTCAAGTCAAAAAATTATATGCACAAAAAAGTATCAAAACAAAATCCAAATTGCCCTCTAGTTTTCCATGCCCCTCCAAAGAGGGAAAAAAAAGAGACCAATTTTGTCAATAACCAACTCCAATTTCCCCACTCTCTGAATGTTCATGATTAATCAAAAGAAGTTCATCTGCCAAAGAGAAAAAAATCCCACCAGAAAAAAGACAATGAAAAAAAAAAAATAGTGATTTCAATCATGAACCAAAGTAAAATTATACAAGTGCCCTCAAAATGAAGTTAAATGACAAAAGCTACCTTGGCCATGCCGAGGCCAAAAGTGAGGACAGAGGAGAAGACATGGACGACTGCCAACACAAAGATTAAGTACTGTAGCTGCTGTACTCCCTTCCTCGACATTAATGAAACCTTGTCCTGTTTAAGTAGTAATAATGAAATAATTAGCAAACTAATTAGAACCCAATAATCAAATTAAGTTGTACTACACATGTAATTAATTGAGCTTATAATTAATAATTAATTGCCTGCTCCGCGCACTTGGTTTCCTCTTCTGAAACATCTAAGCTCAGGCTGCCACAAGGAAGAAAGGTTTCTCCAACACTTTTTGGAATACATATGTTTGCAATTCGCTTTTGCCACACAGTTAGCAACAATGAGATGAAACCCAAAAGCATCAACTCTACAAAACAAACATTGAGAGACAAAAAGATTATAATTAATCAACTATTAACCCAAAACTTCTTTTTTTTTTTATTTACTTGGTAAACTCACCTGACTTGATCTTGTCAAGAGCCTGTAGGAGAGACCTCCTCCTTTTCTTGGTGAAATACTGAAAATAAGAATATTGCACTCTGTTTTATAAATTTATTATTATTATTTTGGAATTAAACTCCGCATATATATTATTCGTGGAAAAATTTTGTACCTTGGCTAGAAGATGAAGAAGATGCTCAATGAAAATAGAAATAAGAATCAAAATGAGGCAAACGGTTGCCACCGCCCATGTTGGTGTTGTTTGAAGTGTTCTCTCAGCGGCCTGTTCTTCCCCAGCCATATTATTGTTATTGTATTTAATATATCCTCAGAATCTCTATATAACAAGTTTTTTGCTGGTCAGGGAACATTAATGATTATAATGTTTGTGTGGATGGAAATAGAGGAACATATATGTATGGACGAGCTACAAATATATATATACATATAGAGTGAGAGAGAGAGAGAGAGAGAGGCCTACGCCGCTTCGCGGTCATTGGACAGCCAATAAAGTTCATTTTTCTTTCTTTATTCAATTTTGAGTGCGCCATATTTGACTCTTGTGGCCCAGTATGTGGAATTCTTACGAGTAAACTGCATCGTTGATCTTCTAGTATTCGTTTTTTTGTTTTTTTTTATAATACATCTTCAATTTTTAATCTTAATAAAATATACCTTAAATTTTACAATTAACGACAATTAAAACTCAATAGCTACTTTAATTTTTATTCAGTGTTTTTTTTATATGTTGAGTTTTAAATTTTTTTAACAAGCGTTATCTTTAAAAAAAAAACTCACGTGTAAATCGCATTAATAAAATTTTTCATGTCTTTTAATGCTCATTGACTACTCAACCTTAACTGTCATGGATTTTAAAATTCATAGTATATTTTATCAAAGTTAAAAATTTAAGATATATTATAAAAAAACTGTATAATTTAAAATGTAACAATACAATTTACTCTATTCTCGTAGATATTATATGTTAAGTTACGTGTAACAGAGGCAATTACGGACAAACGAAGGGATTCAACTGAAGCAATTTCTTGGAATCGGATCCATCAATGTCCAATCCACATTACCAAAAGCATATACATAACCCAAAGTCCACCAAAATTTAAACATAATAAATGTTATAATTATGAGACAACTTAAGGAGCCTTCTGTAACGGTAAACGTTGCATGCATCTCATGTTATTTATTTATTTATTTTTAGGAAGCATGGCATTTTATATTAACAAAAAATTAAAGCTAAGATTTATGTTCACTGAAAATTTCAGTTCGCAAATTTTATATATCGATGAGCGAGATATTTGGGTTTCTTTTTTTTTGGTTTTTTTTAAAAGATAAATACTTTCTTTGACCCCCTTTTTTTTGGAGTATATCCCCTGATATATATATATATATATATATATATATATATATATATATATATATATTTTTGCCTGTTTGTCATGTGCTAAATGGTAGAGACATTTTTATTTTCGCAAAAATAGAAGAATAATCTTTTTTTAAAGAAACAAAAAGGTCTAGGTGATTAGACGTACTTTTTCAACTAATTAAGACGCAAAAATGGTTATTCTCTTACCTGATTTTTAAACTTGGAAGTAAGGAAATTTGAACCAAAAATCTGAATACTCAACTAGGTGTAAAATAACGGCTACATTAACTTTCCTTTAACCTATCGTCCAATTACAACATAAATAATAAAGGATGGATTGGTAATATGGAGTTCTTACATTCCCTTTGTCACAGCCACAGGACAGGTCCGCTGGATTGCTGGTGGCTGTAAAAGGACACCACAGAAATATCATGTTCCCACCATTGCCGTTTCTTTTTGAAAAAAGAAAGAGAACACCATACGGTGCGGTGGAAAAAAGAAAAATGTATTTAATGACAGTTAAAATTAAAAGTTAAAATAAGTATATTATAAAATATAAAAATTTTATATTATAATGATTAAAATTATATAGTCAAAATAATATTACAAGACATTCTTAGCATGTTCTTGTATGACATAAAGATATTAAATCATACACTATTGTTAATTATTTTTGGGGTATTAGAAAGGTAGTAGAAATTAATGGTTTGAACTATTTTTATTGTAACATATGAGAGTTTTATATTGTAAAATTTTTTTTTATTATTACTGTAATATATAAAAAATTTATATTATTTATAATTGAGTTTATAATAAAAACTATGGTATCAACCACCCAATCAAAGAGAGGGTTTGTTTTTTGCCCTGGGTTATTGTTTGTGATACAGATAATAATTAAATACTATTTTGTACACTTTCTGACTCTAAACGTAACACGTTTTCTTTCGTTGACTGGTTGCTGCTAAGTTTTTCTATTACATGACACGTACGTTTGACCATCTGGAATCTGCCAACAAACGTTAATCACTGTACGCCACCGCTTCGAATCTTCCTAGTATTTTCACCCACTCGTTTGTGACGCTTTTTAAATGCTACGTATTGAAAAAGTAATTTATCGAAAAATATTTATTTTTTAACCGTTTGAATTTGGAGTGCATTTAAGAGGAGGGATAGAAAAATGAAAAGAAAGATAGGATATAAGGGAAAAGAAGCGTGAAGGAAAAGAATGATAGTAATTTTTTATTAAGTTGTTTGGTATGATAGAAAAAAAAAATAGTGATAATTTATTGTTTTGTTTGATATTAAAGGAAAGATAAAAGGAAATATTTGCTTTGATGGATAAAAATACCATATTATTCTTTTTATTAGATATATGTTTGAACAATATTTTATGTACCGTTTTATTATATCTATGTATTTATTATGTTTTAACTTAAATTAAGAAGAGTTTTATGTTAAAAATAAAAAAGAATTACTGGCAACAAAGCGTTAAAAAAAACTAAATTAGTTGTTGTCCTTTTGTTTTATCATGTTCATATATATATATATATATATATATATATATAATCACCAAAACTAAATATTAACAGCAATAAATAGAAAAGGTCTCGTTAAAAAAAAGATAAAACATAAAAGATAAAGTAGAAAAGATGTAAAAGACAACACTGAACTCTTGCCACAACATAAAAGGTAATATGGAAGAGGGCAAAATAGAAATTTCATAAGCAATTCCTTTGCTTTTTGCCATATGTGTCCAACAATGGGGATTGGTTTTTGTGGGCCTGAGGGATTCCCAATTCCCACTACCTTTCCTTTGTCACCTCTTTCTATCCAACCAAACGGCCTCAATAGTCTCTTTCCATAGCCCAATCCCTCCCACCCAATACTTCCCTTCTTCAATCCACCCGAACAAACACACCCTTAGTAGTTTTAGAAGGTACACTGTCGATGAGATTACCAGCAGCTCGTTCCCATGAGCTAAATAATTTTTAATCTGTCGATAGGTGTTGCTTTTTAACAATCAGATTATATATATATATATATATATATATATATATATATATAGATAGATGTTGACTAGATATAATCATCAGTCCCTTTTTTATAATAATTATGGCAGCGACAACTTAACCTTCACACTTCATTCCATTTTTTATGAGTAATTGTTTTTTTAATAAGCACGATTAATATTTAGAGAAAGAGGGGCTGGGAATAAACATTCGTTCCATTTTTGAGTTTTTATTGGCACGATTAATATTTAGAGGAAAAGGAAGTGGGAATAAACATTACTGGACCATGGTCTTTAAACCCAACGGATGTGACATGGATTTAGGATTGAGACAAGACAGCCACGAAAATAAAACAAAGCCATCAATTTCTTTTGCCCTATGCGCGTGGCTTTTCTGCAGCAAGTCGCATGAGTTATATTTGTTGATTCATTCAAGAGACTGCAGGAAATGATCTTGAAAATAATTGCTAGTGTGTTGAGAAAGTATCGATCACATTAATTGATTTCTTCAAGCGACAATGTTGCTGTCACCTAGCCTTAATTGAACCCAAAACAAAAGAAAACCGTACAACGATTTCTTTCACTTTCCAGCAGATTTAAATGGAAACAGAGTTATGTGACAGCAGAAAATGACTTGAGAACACGTAGAAAGGAAAAGAATTCCTATTTCTTCCGAGGTCCCCCTCTGCTTGTCCTAATTCAATATGCATATGGACTTGCCGGATGAATGCTTTATAAGAAGTTATGTTGAGATAATTATGTGGTTGGTCAGCCCATGAAGACTTGCATGTCCCAATCATGAGCATAATCATGTATCTTCTAGGCAATGCATGTTATAAGGGAGAAGAAACCCAGTGCAAAATTCTTTACGATAATTCACAATTTAAGACCTTTGGCCACTATTTGTTGAAATTTGATACTCAATCAAGTTTTTTAGATGGTCACATAGTCTGGTTTGGCCCCAAACTCAAGGACCACCAAACTTGACAAATTGAATACGCGATTCATTTTCATAGATCACGTTCTTTCATATAATACCCAAAACGAATACAGCCCTACAGGTCCTGACAATGATCCAATTCATGCATGGAGACGACTTTGACCAGTGTCTGCTAATTGCTATGAGCAGTTGCAAAGAGAGAAGTGAGAGAAGTTTGAAAATAGGCTCCTCTTTCAAACAAAGGACAATAACGAGGGACCTCATATTACATGCGCGAACTGTTCTTTTCCATGGCTAAAATGTTAAAAAGGATAATGTTAAGTTACATCAAGTATAATTACATTTCTCTTTTGAAACCTCAGTTAATGAAAGTGCACACATGCTCCGAGCAACTACCGGGACATTCACAAGGCATCGTCTTTCACCGCCTCAATTGCCTAGATGAACATCTTCACTCTCACAATTCTTGACCGCACCACTTTGGTCCCTACAAAATAATGCCAATAGTTTTAAGCAGGGAAAATCCATACACGTTTCATATGAATAAAATGCATGGGAAAAAAAAAAAGATGGAACATTTACAGAAATATTATCATGAATGGATGATTGCTAATTCATATAGAACTAGCAAGTATTTCCATCACATGGTATGTATCTAGCATGAATGCTTCATGGGATTGGGGCTCAAGGACCTAAAACTCTAATTTGATGCAAAAGAGCACCAAAAAAAAAAAATAGCCAATATAACTGAAGTCGATGCAGATTGCAACTTACTGCCATATATCTGCTCTGATAGCCCTGCATCAACTCACTATCCTCGCAAACAATACTCCATCCTTTCTCCAGTCCAGTCAAAAGCCATTTCCTATTATACAGGCACTCCCAACTTGCGTATTAGATAATCATTCAGTCTTATAACAATCCTCTGCTCCTAATCCAGCAGTTCTTAACATACAAAAGATTTCTACTACAACGCAATATCGAAAACTACATCTTTTACAGCATAGAAGTCTCTTACTTTGGTGCAATTGCTTCCAACTGGCTTCGCCATTAAAGGAGGTTTTGCGTGAAACTGCCCTCCGTTAGGAAACAAAGGAACTCCTGGACTCAACGCAGATGAAACTGGAGTTGAGCTTTTCTCGTTATTTGGAATATTTTCTCCCTCGGTCAATGAGAAACCAAAAAGTCTACAGTTACTTTTGCATGAGGAAGCTACATCTTGACTGCTCCTAAATGCTGGATAAGCTGTATGAGGACATGAAATGCCATGTTGATTACGGTCGATCGGTGAATACAAGGACTTCATGCCTCCATGTTCCTCACCTCCAAAGCCAGAATCAGTGGAAGGGAATGGCATGAACTTTCCATCGTATGGTTCAGATGCGTATGAACTTCGTTTCGTAGTTCTCTGTTCCTCCATATTATGATTATTGTGCATTGAATTGAACTTTGAAACAGCATTTGCTTGCGGGAACATCAACATGGACGACGGTGCTGATAATTGTACGGATTGAGCAGATGTGCGAACATGTGCAGCCTTGCTCTGCATTACAGTAGGCCACCCATTTCGAGAGCTTGGCACCTGAAAACGATCAAAGATTCCTAGGCCACCATATTCACTGTCCTCGTTAGAGGCTGGGGCTCTTCCACGTGGGGAGCTTGGATGTATTTCTTGACCTTGCAAGACCTTATAGAATCTCAATGATTCACCAAAGCCTACGCCATTGGGGTTAATATTGTCAGAATTCACACAAAGGTTCCTCACACTATTCCCCATTGCAGCAATCCCAGAACTATTAGAACCAGGAAAGCCCCTCCTTTCAGATGGATGCTGACTTTGAAAGCCAACACCATCGAAAGAAGTATCAAAACCCGAAATTTCTTGACCTTGCAAGACCTCCTGGAACCTAAAGGATTCCCCAAAGTCTGATGCGCCAATTCCACCTGTTCAAAAAAACATAAAGACGGTAAATATGCTGCAAAAATACGTGATAAAGAGAAAGAGCAAAAGTTAATGCGGCCATACTAGGAACTGTAAATTCTGCCTTGGCTGAAGTCAAACCAATCCTGGTCCTCTTCAGACCAGGTGCCATAATGCTAGTGGAACTAGAAACAGAACCAGATGGTTCAATTTCCCAAGGAGAAACTCTTCCATGCCTGTTTGAATCTATATCATCCCATCTTACCTGCAAAGTAAGAACTTATGTACATTGATACCCAGCACGAGAAGGTAGAAAACGTGTAATTTATTCTGCTCATCACAGACAGAACTTATGTACCACAAAGGCTGATCCAAAACCTTTGGGGCCTAAAAATGCTTATGCAGTAAAATCATCAAAACAGATGTCTATACGAGGAAAATGCACAAAATCATAATCCAAAGCATGTAAAATTTTGGGTAGAGAGCTCATATGTAAATGTTGAATCCCTTCTTTTCAACCAAATGCTCAAGGAATTTAAGCAAATTCAAAGTAATCACATACCACTAGACATCTCCACTTTGAACTAGGCCATCTAATAGGATCCATGTCACTGATCCCGGTAATTAGTCCTGTATATCTGCCAAGAGAAAAAATTAATCGCGATTTTCCATCATATTGATATAGACTCGAGAACTCAAAATTCATGCGAGCCTAACCTTCGCTCTGCCGCATCTTCTGATTCACAACGCATTTTGAACCTCATGCCAATAGAAAAGGAATGATCCAGACTTTTCAGGAATTTTCGGAGAGGTACGATAAACACTGACGAGCTTGCTCTACAAGATCAGCATAGAACACTCTTGTCAGCAGAAAAATAGAAAATCATGGACAAAACAAGTCTCTGCACACTGGACTCGAGTGAAAATGGTAAACATGCAAGAAACTAACCAATGAAATGACCGCATCAAGCGGATAGAACTCTGCTGTATGCTAATCATGTATGAGCCCTAGTTTTATCCATCCACATCTTCATGAAAAATAAATCTAGGACTCCCACGCAACAATGCTTTTGAGTTTTTATCTCAATCTTAAGCAAAAAGAAGTGAAAGAACTCATGGACTTGAAATCTTAAGCATGAATTAAGAAACGAGGTCAAAATCCTAAGGTTGTGATCAAATGATGAATCGTGGAGTTGAAATCTTAATGCTTGCGAATAAAACAAGGTAATGAATATATCATTTGCAATACAGCGCGTGGATGGAAGTATGCATAGCAAAGGACACAACGCAATAGATATTGTGTAGAGCTAGTATCAAATATGAGGACTCAAGTGTGATGCTATGATAGTCACATTGGAGACACTTCAGTCTTGAACTTTAGGTACAAACTCAGATCATTTATCGATTGTAGAGCATCACTGGTCGAAAAAGGTACAAATAAACCCAACTGCAACGATCTAATATGAAAATCTATATGCCAAAATAGACATACAGCATTACAAGTTAACATCAAGTAGTGATCAGGTCATACATTAAGTTAAAACAAAATGTTGTTCAATGATATTGCATAATACCGGGGATTGTAGAAGAGGTTGAAAGCACTTCTCGTAGATATAGCATTAATTACATCATTGAAAGAGCTATAATTCAACTGCTGACCATACAGGGTTGGAAAAGTCGTATATCCTTTAACTTGGGCTGCCCTTCGAATTCCTAATCTCAATTCTCCATCTTCACCCCTATTACAGACATTACATGAGAACAATAAAAAAGAACCTGCAATGTTTCTTTAAGGCAATAATTTAATACCTAAGAAAGAGCACAGCATCCCCAGAGACGAGCTTCTTCTTGTTCACGAAGGCACTCCATCCAGTGGTGAGCAAATGCCTTCGCGGTTGCCCTGTTCCAAGTTGCATTCGTAAACATTCCAATCAGAACGACAATCTTGTAGTAATATATATATATCACAATGTGAAAAAACATAAGAACGCCTGTGCTTTTTATATTTCAGGTGTACCTCTGTAGATATGTCGGAACCTCCATTCCAGGCCATGGAGGTCTTTTGCTACTAGCTCTTGTGAAGGCCTTTGTTGATTGTAATCCTAAAGAAAACAATCTGTCAATACAGAATAAAAAGTTGTGCTAAACACCCCCACAATCCACGTCACTAGCCAAAAACTAGTGGTTTTTTTTTTTACCCCAAATGACAGAAGCCACAAACTGGCGAAATAAACTACTTTGAGCAACAACACTATCAACGAACTAGAACTATAATTACCAGGGGAGGGAAGCAGTCCTCTGCAGCACGACGAGGGACGGAGAAGCCGCCATGAGTGCTGGTGTCAGAAGCGGTGAGGGTCTTGCAGAACATGTGGGGTGTTGTTGACTTCACAGCAGCTTCAACATCCTCCTCTTCACCATCAGCATCCACTTCTCCTTCCCGCAACTTCTGACCAAATTGCTAACAACGCACGCACACAAAGCTGAATTCAGCTTAACAGTCCCGAACAAACCATGACACCAATAACAATCACCATGAAATTACAGAGCACGCAGATTAGTTAAAAATAAATATAGAAAATACAGTTATCGCCTATTTCATTACTAAGAATAACACACAAAACTCACTAAAAAAGATAAAATGCTCTACTGAATTAAGCTAGTCAGTAGTAACGGATTCCTACAACTAGCGAACGACAAAACTGGTTTTCTTTCGCTGCATTTTTCTCGGTAGTCAAACAGAAAGCGAAAGCCAAGGCTAAATAAATCATAGTAGTAATAATAATTTTTTTTTTAAAAAAAAAGAAACACTCACCTCGTTCTCAGGAACAAGCGAGACCTGTGCGTAAACCTCATCCGTGCCTTCCTCCGCCTAAACCACACCCAGAAAAATGAACAAATTTAAAAAAACAAAACCAAGTCTTGGTCTTTTGTCCCAATTTTCTAGGGAACCAAACAGTAAGCCAAGATTAGTTTTTAAATACTTGTATAGATACTTTTAAACTAGTACTTAAATTTAAAGAGGAAAAAAAATTAAAAGGAGCAAAATTGATGGGAAATTACATGGAGCTTGACATCAGAAACGCGACAGAAGAGATGAGGAGGGAGATCAAAGGGCGAGGAAGCAGGGAAGTCAGAGACGTGCTCCAAGTGTCCCTGAGGCAAGTACACCACCACGCTTCCTTTCTTCGGCAGCGAAATCAGTGGGCCCGCGCACGCGTGCCACAGCTCCAAGCACACAGACGGCGACGCCAACGTCGTCCTCGTCGCCGGCGATGGCGACGAATCGAGAGCCGCGGAGGCGGCGGAGGACGTGGAGGCGGAGGAATTGGACGGCGCTTCGTCCTCCTCAGTGGTGTTGAGATCGATGAGGCCTGCCGCCATGGATTCCGAGTTCAAAATCCTTGAGCTTTAAAAAAAGGGCAGTGATTGTTCCGTAGGAGAGAAATGAAGAAGCGGCTTCTTCAGCTTCTGCTTTATAAAGAAGAAGAAGAAGAAGAAGAAGAAGAGTTTGATTAAGCGGTTATTGCGGAGGAGTTATTAAGTGAAATGAAAATGAAAAACAACAGTAGGACTGCGATATTGTCACAGTAAGTAGAGACGGTATATAGATATATAATGAATATAGACTACATATATAAATATATGTCTCTGTGTGTACAAGTGTAGAAAGAGAGAGAGAGAGAGGTCACTGCCTGCATTTTAATTGCTCCTTTTGCATTTTTGGGCCAAAAAAGGAACTACCTTGCTTCTCTCACTCTTTCACACTCTCTCTCTCTAAATATTTTCTTTTCCGTGATATATACCAGCAGAGAAATCAAATCAAAGCTTTTAATTTGAAAAAACATGTGGGAAATATTTTTTTAAATCTAAAAAAAAAGCTCTTATTAATTTTTCTCATGGTGTCTCTCCTTTTTTTATTTCACTTTTCTTCTCTCTCTCATTTCTCTTATCTTTTTTTGGCTATTTGGTTTGCCTTTTTCTCGCTGAGGTGCAGCAGCAAAGCAGTGCTGCAGCCTCTGCTGCAATTGCTGCAGCTGCTGAGGGTGATGTGTGGCAGAGAAAGAGAAAGACGATGGAGAGAGAGAAAGAAAGAAAGCATAAGACTGTGCAGAGACAAAGAGAGAGAGTGTGTGTACAGTATATAGTAGTGGCTTTTGTTAGTTATATATAAATTCCAATATTTATTATTATATATGTAAAAATATAAAATTATTATTATTATCATCGTGACACACAGAGAAATTGGGTTTTTTTTTTTCTTTTTTCCTTTTGGTCCTGTACGAAGCTAAGCGCCCTGTATTTACGGGCGGGCGGATGTCTATTCTGTCCCCTTCCACTCCCGCAGGTCTCACTCCTAACCCCCCCCCCTCTTGCTTGCCTTACAGGGCGTTTAAAGTGATAGAAACCACCTAATTTTTATCATAAATTTAATTATAAACAATAAAAAAAATTTATATGTTATAATAACAATAAAAAAATTACTATAATATAAAATTTTTATATTTTATAATAAAAATAATTCTCACCGTTAATTTCTATTATATTTTCAAACACCGACTTAATCTTCCCCGTTACTCTTATAATATTATTTTGTAATAATAATAATAATAATATAATATTATAATGTTGTGTTGGGTTGTGACCCAAACTATGTGGGAATTTTGGGGAGAGCATAATATGTAAATTTGGTGGCTTTATGTCTACCTACTTTTTTTTTGCTTTGCTTTCCTTTGCTTTTCCTTTTTGCTTTTCTTTTCTTTTCTTTTCTTTTCTCATATCTCTACTTTTTTTCTTTCCTTTGTTTTTTTGTTGCCCCAAGACACGAATCGTCACTTCCATCTGCCCTGTAGCAATCATCACGGGAGTTGTTTGCTTAGACCCTTTTCTGGTAAAGATTCTTTCTACATTTTCCCTATTATCTTTGGTTTTTTCACTTGAAACGATACTAACTTTATTATAAAAAAATCATGGAATTATTTTTTAGAGTTAAAGAAATATTTTATAAATCAAATGTTTCATTTGACATGTTCTGTATATGATTTTTTTTTTTTCATTTTTGTTGGAAAGAGTTGTACAAGATTAGATGTTCAAAAACATGCATGTCTAATTATAAGAACTTATAATAAGTATGTCCAACATCTTTTATTTTGCTATCAACACGTGTTTTTTCTTTTAATTTTTGGATTTTTAGAGTGTACTATATGTTTGCATATTATTTGATTATGATGAAATATAAATTGTCGATCACGTGTTTTATATGATGTGCCCTCTATCAGTAGCAAATAAAGAATGATAAATTTGTGCCAAAATTTCTCAAATTTATAACCATATTTTTTATAACGTTGAAATGCATATTCTTTGATTATTCATTTGTTACCCTTGCAAGTGTGATATATATATATATATATATATATATATTCTCATATTAATCATAAACACTATTATTACATGTTATATTTTCGTAATTTTTATTTTGTTGTCAATTTTTTTGTGTCGTCTCTATTTCAGCATCGTAATCAAATGGTAGGGCTACATTCGGCTTGCCAACTTGCCAAGTTGAAAGCCCAAATGTCCAAATTGGAAGTCACGTAATGCGTTCCGACAAATCTTCTATCGATAACTCCAAATACTTTGTTTGCTAAAGTTTTGACTATTTTCTTGTTTCTTATTCCTCATAATGAATAGCATACTTAGGACAAAAGCAATAACAAATGCAAGTCATTTTTCCCATCCACTTGGGGAACATGTTATGCTTTGCTTTTGTTTATATATATATAAATATATATATATATTTATTTATATATAAAATAGTCAAGAGCACTTAATCGTGTATTTGACTCACAGAAAACTTCTATGGTAGAGAAAATAATTTTATTTCACTAATAGAGCATAATGTTTTAGTCATCGAATTAGAATTTTAACAATCTGATTTGTGACTATTTACGTCAAAGTTTTACAGTTCACGATATAGAACTGCTTCTAGTCATAGATCATACCATCAAAAAAATTAATCCGATAGTTGAAATACTTATGTTTTATCGATGGAGTAAAATTATCTTCTTTTACCGTAAAAATTGCTCTAAAACAGGAAGAAACTACTTATTACAGACACGTTATAGCTAGCTGCAATATTACAGCTGGCAACAAAGAAAATTTTTGAATGCGAAAAGTATTTATTCGTTTTATATCATAGAATATATTCTATTTCAAGTAGATTTGTAATTAATTTGAGAAATTGGAAGCGAAATGAATGTATCACGAATGGTGGAAAACAGGAGAAAAAAATCCGTATTGAAATATTCTTCAATGTCTAACTAGGTCGGCAGTTGAAGTCAACAACCTATTTTTTTTTCATTGGTCTTTGCTTGTACCTTTTTATATAAATTCATGATCCATCTCCATGCACAACCCTAAATTGTACGTACGCTTTTTTACCAACATAACTATCAGGATTGCAAGTTATGTACGTATTCATTGAAAATTTTCACACATACTATATGAGCAAGGGCATATATAGTTATATATAAATTTCATAAAATTTAGCATAAATGATTCATATTGTTATGCAAATAATTACATGTTTATATCAATTAAAAGTGATTATTGGTAAATAATTAAACAGCATAAATTCAAATTGACACAGCAAAAAAAAGATCATATATATATATATATATAAATTACTCAGGTATATAGCAGGTCAATAAAACGTTAAGCTAGTTGTATGATAAAAGTGAAACCGTATCACATTCGTTAGTTATAGTCCTCATTTAGAATCCATACTACAAAAAAAGAGAAAAACAATAATAATCCAATAATTAAAAAGGAAACAAAATTAGATGTCAGGGCCAATAAATGCAGCGTTGAACTGCCCGCAGAAATATGAGAGGCACGTAAGCAGCAAAGTTGGTCGTAGAAACAGAGAAAGTGAGAGACCAGTCTCGTAGCCACTAGGCATGACTAGAAAAGGGTAATCATATAATATGTAGTTTGTTTAAAAAAGGAGTTTTTTTTTTTTTTTTTTTAAGTAGCAACTTGGACATGTTAAACGCCGATTAACGTATGATAAATTTCAAGGGAAAGGGTAGAAAGGTAAAATCGGAGTAGTGTCGGGACAAAATAGTTACAGTAATGGGAAAGTGAGTAGGTCTTTATCAGAGCCATCAATTGCTGGGAATCCAAGCACAGGGGATGAAGAGGGCGGGTTACAACGCAATGCCCGATTGGCAATGACTCTCTCACGGTTTTCTATTTTATTGTGGGAAAAATTGGATTCAACGCTCCACGCGCCTTGCAAGAGCTTTCAAAAATAAGGGGGTGTTTGGCAAAGTGGTGGGAACCGCAGTTCCCACCACAAAATTAGTTATGAACAGTAAAAAGCTCTCACATGTTACGGTAACAATAAAAAAATTGCTACAGTGTAAAGTTCTCATATGCTACAATAAAAGTGGTTCTCACCATTGGTTCCCACCACCTTCCAAACACCTTATAAGTCACCGTTCAAAACTGTCATGAAGTTAGGATTGGTGCCCAGTATGGCAGCTGGACTATTTCTACGTTTATGTAATATTTAATTTATTTATATAATATATAATTAATGCAGGCTAAAACATTTAACGTTGAATGTTACATTTCAATAAATTGTGTTACACGGAGCACAAGAAGAAAAAATTACATTCGCGAACGAGAAAAGTTGTAAGTATCAGACTAATAAGGTGTCTGATTTGAGCTAAAACCTATAAATATGATTAAAAAGATCCTAATATACATGTTAGATCAGATCATATTGATGCTAGTCTAAAAAAAAATAAAATACAATAATTTAACGAAATACGATATACTTGACGGTTGAGGCTTACTCTTTTTTGCCCTATGGATGTTGAGGCAATTCTCATTATTCCCTCAAATAGGCAGAACGAGGAAGTTAGATCGGTTAATGTGGTATTTCAACTCAAAAGGCATTTGCTCGATAAAATTTTAATATAATTGGGTTGATATGAAGAATGTGAGTGGCTTGTCAAGCAACGACTTTTATTCTAGAATTTTTTTATCAAGTATTTTCTATCCGTCGTTAGATTATCAATAGATGAAAATTAATAGGAGAAAAAAAATAGAGTTTGTAAGTGTAACATGACGATAAATTCACAATTACCTTTAAAATTAAGGTCTACAGTTTAAATTACTACCCTAATTCTTAAAAAAATATATATAAATGGTAAAAATAAAAAATGTCTAATATAATGTGTCTATCTATTGGCTATACATATACAGAGTGAGAGCATTTTTGGTCCTTCCTTCAAGATGTCAACTGTCACTTCTCCTTTCTATTTTTGTTGTTTTTTTATTTACTTTGCTTTCTCATCTTTTTTTTTGTTTTAGCAATTTTTCTGTAGGAACCAAAATCGATACCCATTAATAGGCATATATATATTTCAGTCTTAAGATTTGCAAAAAATTAATAATAATAATAATAATAATAATAGAAATAATAATAATAATAATTTTAGCAAAATCTAATAATTTTAAAATATACACTAATGGTAGTGGTAGGGTTCCTATTGGAGAACTCCTTTTTTCTTTTTCTTTCTTTTTTTTTTTTCCTTTGTATAATTTTATATCTCCCATTCTCTTTTTCCTTTTAAGATAAGTTTTATTGAAATATTTTCTTAATATTTTCTTGTGCGTCTATCGTTAATTATGTGTCCATTATCTTTTATCTATCTGCCTATTATATAAAGAGTAATTACTTTAGTAGTTTCCAACCTTTCATGAAAGTGAACATTTAGTCCTTAACCTTTTATTTTTAATTTATCAGTCTATAACCTTTGATTTTAGCTACTGAGAGACTAATTTAATAGTAAAAAAGTTAATATTGGAAGGAAAAATGTGACAACATAATCCCCAAAGTTATCAAAAAGCTAACAAACCAATCCCTAAAATTAACGGTTCAACTATTAATTGATTCCTCAGCAATTAAAATGAAAGGTTAATAATTAATAAATCAAAAATCAAACATTAAGGGACTAAAATTACCTTTTTATAAAATATTAGAGACTAACGCGGTACTTTACTCTTATATAAATTACATTATAACGCACGTTTCATGTGTAATTTATACTCTTAAGTAACACATGTTGCTTTTAAGTTTTTTTTTTTCCTTTTTCACATTTAGTATATTTTGGGCATACGTTTCATAATAAGTTGTTCTTCATCGGTTTTCTATTATATATATATATATATATATATGTATGTGTGTGTGTGTGTGTGTACATTTATAACATCTATTTATAATCTGTAATCTACAACATGTCTAAAAAAAGGAGAGTGCATTTTTAGTCCTCATTTCAACGCTTCAAAAAGGGCCAAGTGTAAGTCCCCTCCCTGTCTATATTGATTACCAATCTGTGTCATTTGTCCTGATTAAAATATTTTTTCTTCATTATGTTCTATTTATTTATACAAATATGATATTTGATAGAAACATGCTTTTAATTAAAACCTGCATTTCGATCTATCTATTTTTTTTTTAAATATTATGGTTTAAATTGTGCCTTGCTGATATCTAATATATCCTATTAAAAAAATGTTTCTTAAATGTGTCACTATTTAAATATTATTTTCTTGCCGTCATCGACAACATTAACTTTTTAAATGTGCCTTTTATAAATAATTATCTTATGGAAAAAAAATCTGTTAATTGCAATTCTCTCAAATATTATTTTTTAAAGTATTTTTTTCTTCTAATCTCTCAACACTAAAAGTTTTTTTAAACTTGTAATTATATAGATATATTCTACCATTGAATGTTCAATGAAAAATGAAAATTTATTTTTGAAGTTGAGTTAAAAAAAAAAATTAAACGAGTCCATATAAATAAACTATTTATCAGTTGATAAAGAATTAACTGTTTTTGTGATTTTCACACGATAACAGGCACGGAGCACGTTCAAAACTAGTGGAGCGTATGAAATTTGAAATAATTTTGACTATTTATGTGGGTGCACAAAAATTAAAATATCAAGATTTTTGTTTTTTTCGAACAAATGTTTGTAATTAGTACCAAGCTGTTTTTTAAGAAAAAAAATCTAATTCTTGGTAGGAATTGAACGCGTTTTAACACTCAACTTTCCACGAGCGTGGGAATGGCATCATAACCTATTTTCCTCTTTCGTCCGCTTTATCCTTTTGCCGTTTTGCGTCAGTCCCACCCACCGCACTGAGTTCTTTCTTTTTCTTTTCTCTTCTTTTCTTCCCCCCTTTTTTATCTTTACAATAATTATTATTGAGACAGCCTCCTCTCGTCTATCTAGAGTTGTTAAGAGGGTTTTTTTAAAGTTATTTTTAGTTTTTTAAGTTTAAAAGTTGTCTCTAGAAATATTTTTAGATGAATTGTTAAACGAATTTATATTCTCTAGACATATTTTCTGTTAAAGTCACGAAATATAATTCCTTAAAAAAATACTTTTGAAATAGATTTAAAACTTATAATAGAGTATCAATAATACATTATAAGCTTAAATATAACATTTTTTGTAACTTTTAAAAATAATTAAAACCATTTTGACCTATTAAAGCTTTTTAGAGCATGATTTTAAACCCTTATTAAAAAGTTACAACCTATACTTATCTTCTTCTACTAACTAAAAGCATAGACAAAAAATGTGCCATGCCAACTTGCTTTTATAACAATTTAGAGCAGATCACATTAAATGATTGTAATTAAAGGCTTTAATTTTTTAGTAAATTACTCCCCTAAAAAATTATAAATTACTTTAAAAAAGAAGGGTACTAACATGGGACAATGAAGCCATGCTATTTCAACTCTAATGACTTCTTGATCTTTTTTTAATTTAATCACATTATCTTTTTAATCTAGGAATGTTATCTTCATGATCACAAGGACCAACATATTTGTCCGCATCTATTAAAGTTGATCGCAGTTAAGAAATTAAAGTTGTCATGCTTAAAGACGGACACCTTTATTATAAAAGGCTCGGGACACTGTCCCCATCTTTTTTGTTTCTTTGTTTTTATTTCTTTTAGATCTTTTTTTTTTTTGACCGTCTATAGTAAAATATCTTGCTCATAGTGCGCATTTTCTAGCTCCCTCCAATCATTTCAAAATTAAAAATAGTATGTAAAATTAATAGAATCTTATAAAAATTAGTGGCTAAAAAAATCTACTATAATATTGGTAGTAGTAACTAGGGGAGTTTATAGAATCTGCTTATCTGTTTAATTTAATATAATGTATCAGATTGGTTTAGAGTATAAAAATATAAATTAGTTTTAGATTGAGATTTTTTAATATCTGATATGTACGAATTGGATTATGAATTAAATATTTCCTTATTTATATAATCAGTAAATCTGAACTATATATATTATATAAATTTTCTACATATATAAACATAATTTTTTTAACAAATATATCAACCTATACATGTATGGCACTGACTAAAGTTTATATGCTTAAAAAGAAAAAAAAAAAAAAGCTTACCTCAGTTGCAAAGCCTAACATCATTTACTAATGTCTGAAGTTTATTTAATTAGTTTGTTTGTTGTATTGTTTTATAATGCTACAATTTAGTTTATTATCAAAAACTTACATTTGATTGTGTTGTAATATGGTGAATTTTATTGAATTATTTCATGTTAATTATGTGAATCTTAATTTCTAACTTTTGTAGTAAATTTAAGGGCTTAATTTGTGAATATGCTACATTTGATCCATAAAATCTACTGTTTTTGAATTGGATTAGATTAGATTGAGGATGTTCACGAACTGTTTGGATTGGAAATTTCCGAATCCAATATGTACAAATTGACCCCTAATATGTATAATCTGATTCGTGAACGCCTCTAATAGTAGTGCACCTTTTTTTTAAACTCTACAAAACATTCAATTTTTTTGGGTTAAAGTTCATCTATCTTGGTATGATTGGTTACTAGTCTGATAGATATACCATTTGCAATTCAAAGCTCAAATCATAACTTCCACGTCCCCTAAGGCTCTATTAATTTGGTAGGAGAAATGGAGAGTGTGAATAACTGAGAGAGAGAGTTTGAGGGATAAAAAATAAAAAATTTAGAGATGATTATAGTAATTCTTTATGTTGTTTAGTAAGAAAGAAGGAGATCATTAAAAGAAATATAAATGAATAATTATTTGTCTAATTACTATATTGTTCTTTCTATTTTAATTTATACTAATGTTTTTTTTTTTGAAGAATAAAAGTCTTTTTAAAACTTTAATTGATGGATTGCTTCGATTAATTGAAGGATGCAATATAATGGTCCCAAAAGAAGAGAATTTGCCCCCATCTCTCCTTTTCCTCATCTTCCCTCTAAAACAATAGATTGATTCTCTCTCCCTACTCTTCTTGTCCCACCAAAAATAAGATGGTGTTTGTTAATCTTAATTAAAACTCATAATTTCAACTGTGAACATTGTAAACCTTTCACATGGTATACTGTAAAGCAAAAGTAAGTTACAGTATAAAACTCTTACATGCTACAGCACTAAAAGTTCAAACCCTCATGGTTTCAACTTTTTTTCTAGACGACTCCAAGTTACTAAGTTGGAATCAAGGTAAAAAAAATGACCAAGTTAGAAAAACAAGAACAATATAGTGCTTAGAGTGCATCATGATATTGATTTTAAACACTGCAACAAATAAAGAGTGGGTTCTATCCGTGGATCCCTCACTACATAACTACTTTTTAATAATGTATGGCATTAAATGCCACTAATTCTTTTAGCATTGTTGAGGTTAAAATGTAATTCCCATTTTACCATGACCTTCATGCTTACATTGGCGAAGCCTTTAATATTAAGTACAAGGACACATGTTCCCACTCATTTTTTAAAATTTAAATTTTAACCCTATTTTGTAACTTAAAATTTTATTTATATTCTTATTTTGAAAAAAAATTGCAAATGTGCCTTAGAAGACATTTGAAATATAATGTTGCGTTTCCATGAAATAACTAAAATATTTGATTGTACACCTATAAAATAATTGAAAGTTGTTGTTGTCTTTTTATTTTACAAGAGAAATTATAATTATGTCCCTCTCAATCATTAGACTGTATATTTATATATGTTAGATTAATAAAATACTATCTTTAATTTTTACATGGTGTCCCCACTACACTTGTACAGCTATACGGCTTTCTTCCATTTTGCTATTTTCCAGTCACGTAATTAATACCTATCATTAATGGCAGCCAGTTGGCCTTTATTTATTTGAAGAAGTCATAAACAATTAGTCGTCAAGATCATTGAATAATAATATCCTTAAATCACTGCGCATATTCACATTGATTCTAGCTATAAATGGCATCAAGCAAGTTACAAAACCTAGCATGTTGTCTAATTAAAGGGAAAACTAGGTGAAGCATTGGAACAAAGCACGTTTTTTCATTCCCTAACCTAGCGTGAGAAACGTTTTTGCTTCAAGTTCTTTTTTTTTTCCTCTTTAAGTTGAATATTTCCTGTGTTACTTTGTTTTTGCTCGGAAATGAATACAAGTCTATTAAACACCAAAATATCACTCCCATCTGAAAAGTTAACCCTTTTCAGCATCCACGAGCGATGAATGAAATGATTGCAAAGTTCCCACGTGCACCGTAGGATCAAAAGAACAAGGATATGTAAGATCATATTGATAATGCTGGAGATATCATATTGTTTTTATTAATCATTACTGATAATTAATTCTTACCTTAAATCCAATCCTTATTACAGCCTCTTTTGACTAATTCCTATGAATGTCGGTCTCTTTGCTGCATATTGTGATAATTACTTGTCTTTATTAGTTGAAATTTTTTTCTTTACTAATTAATTTCTTTGATTTTACTATCCTCTTATTAAAAAAAATAGTTGGAAAAAATTAGTTTCTTTAATTTTACTATCAACCAGTAAAGGAAAAAATATCCTCTTATTAAAAAAAAAAGTAGAAAAATAATTCTGTTCGCATGAAAAGAGAAAAATATTACTTTGTGTAATTGTTTTTTTTTTTCTTTTTCTCTACTGAAGTGGTGATGCCATAAAGTTGTCTTTGAAAAGAAATGTGTAAAAGAAAAAAACTCTTTTTTTTTTTTTTCTTTTATTTTATTTGCTATGATTTAAGATTAAAGTACTTCTGCTTTGTTGAAACTAGCCCAAAGAAGAGCGGCAATGTGGCCCAACAATTGGAGTATCTCTCTTTTTGTTAGGCCATGTACTTTTGTAGCCTCAATTATGTCAAATTCTAAGAATGAAAAATTTACCCTCCTGTGAACACCCTAGCTCTTGCCCCAAAAACCTACACAAGAATCAACCCTTTAACCAACCAAAAACCAACAAAACAATATTCAAGCCAAACAGTAATAACAATACGAATAATACACATACAAGCGATTTGAAACAATAACCCAAAAAATCAGCGGAAAAAAAAAGTAAAAGAAACATGAAAGCTCATTAATTAGGATATAAATATCATCTAATTATGTGTTTTGTTATAAATTACATATGATTTATTAAATGGGTCTGTTTAATTTTCACGGAATTATGAAATGTTTGCATGTAATATGTAGTTTGCGTACACAGTTGTACTTTCACTTGTTGCAAAATATATAATTTTTTTAAGTTGTACCAGCTGCTAGACACCGATTGAGTTGGGTTTTAACTGTCTAAGAATCTAGCAAGATATAAGTGTAGTTCTCGGCTGTTCAAGGACTGCAAAATCTATTTTTCTTAAAAATTGCGTTTGGTAATCCCAACAAAGGGCAAAAACATGGATGTTTGCTTAGCTTTTTAAGCGAGAAGTGGAGAGTCTCATCTTGGTTGATCACACATGCATTAGACGCAGCAAAATGGTAACTCCACGGGTAGCATACAATCATGATCCTCCTCTTTTTAAAAGATATGTTATATAATAACATTGTCATAAAGCTTATTGTAGGCGCCATAGCTCCACCATTCCACTTCTCATAGAGACAGTATGTGTATTGGTGTTAGGGCCATGGCTCCAACATTTATCCGTCTTAAAAATTAGTAAGAGATTTATCATTCGATAAAAAAAATATGTTGTTAACTACAGTTCTCAACCATTAGATTTTTATTAAATATTTTGTTAAACTATTGGTTTTCTTAATACGATAGAATTACGTATATAGTTTAACGGGTTTAACGTTGTTTTTATTGATATGAAATTTTTCGTACTCTACTAGCTAGATAATTTTATAAATTAACTTGATCAAGTAGAAAATCTTTCCTCTTCTTTTTGTTTTTCCCCCTATAGTTCTCTAGTAACATATGGGGATAAAACTAACATTAAGACACATTTATGAACTTCCATATCACATCTTCATGTAACATATTAACAAAAACAAGACAGTTGATTGGATATATCTAGATTTTTTTGCCCAAGAGATTTCTAGTAACATGTGGAGAAAAAAAACTACAAATAATAAGACAATTCTGAACTTCCAAATTTCTTCTTCATTGTAATATATTGACAAAAATAAGACAGTTGATTGGATATGTCTAGAATTTTAAAGTATCAATTGAACCAAATAACTCCATGCTTTTAATGAAGACTGTATAAAGATATTAATCAAATAACATTAAATAATTTACTATTATTTAATTAATATCTTAGTTTTAAGACTGTATAGTATTGAAAATCTTTGTATTCTCTTTGAACGAAAGAGATAAAGCACAAGGGAAACACCAAATGGAGCTCTAGGGCCGCCACCGTGCATGTCACTTGACCACTCGGTCCTCCAACTCGTCTCTCGTGGGCTTCTCAGTGTGGTGGTAGTGTGTGGTGCGGTGGCTCCGTTTTGGCAGATCAAACGTGGGTCAGTGTTTGGTTGCCGAATGGTTAGTCCGTGTTTCTTAGTGTGTTTGTCGTTTGAAAGTTGTGCCCTTTGGGGTTTGTTTCACTCGATGGAGCAACTTCTTATCATGGTAGTGCTGACACATGAGGTTCACATGTTGATGTTTGATCATGCCTTTTCAACGCACCACCTATCACTCCAAGTCAGCTTTTTTTCGTCACAGTTCTTTCGTTGGTTGCCCCTTCATTGGAGGCTTTTCGATGGCGGTGATATAGGGTTTTCTTATGTTTTTATGCGTATTTTGGATTGCACTAATACTATTTTTACCCTATTTTGTCTATGGTTTTGTTTTTTTGTTTTTTTCCCCCAATGTTAGTCTCTATTTCTAGACCGTTTGATTTATATCTTGGTGGTGTTTTATGCTTTCTTGACGCTACAGGCCTCTCGATTTATCTACCAATTGTAGAAAATTCGTCAAACAGCCATGCGTGCATGGTAGATTTTTCATGTACCTTTTTGAGTGTCTAATTTTGTAACCCTGATGTACGTTTCTTCCTCTCTAGGGTTTTATTCAAGTTTATTGGTGGATTAGATTGGTTTATCAATCTTGGTTTTTTTAATAGTTTGTTTTCCCTACCACCAGAGTTTTTTGTTTAGTTTCTTCATTTTTTTAACCTTGGAAATGTAAAAATTGGGATTTTTTTTTTTAGGAAAATAGTTAATAGATAGTAGATCATACATTTTATACATTCATGCCATCGAACTAGATTTTTCATTCACAATATGGAATTGAAATTCACATCGTTTTTTAAAAAGCTGAATGATCTCTCCTTTATCTGTTTCAATCTAAAAAGAAGGACAAAGTAATTTTGATTCATCAAGCAACAAGAAATTTCAAAGGTGGTTCCATAATGAAGCCGTCCTACGCATATAGCCAGTAGTTTACCATAAGGCTCTCGATTTGACCTTAGGGGTCCTTATAGTGCTGCATTGAAGTCTCTTCTCAACCACTGTACATTAATATGGCAATATTATTATGAGAAATTATAGTTAATAGCCCAATTTTAAACATCTATAGTAGGAAATAGCATACTTACATTGTTTTTTTTTTGAAATGGGAAATAGCACACTTACTGCAATGATTAGTAAATAAATGTAGTATTTTTTTTTTAAATTTCAAAGGAAGATTTGTATGAGTAAGAGATAGGTACTATAATATAAATAGAAAAATCAGTAAATATTGATAAGATGTATCTAATTTAGTTTTTGAGGGAGTATATTAGGTAAATCACATATATCAATATTGATCAATCATATTAAACCCAGCCCGTTATTTATAAAAACAGTAAGACCTAGTCTAAAAAATATACTATATATTACACTAGGGTCTATAGTCTTATAAGTAGTAGGGTTTATAACCTATAGAAACAAAGTTTTTTCATCAATATTTAATCATGCGAAAATTCAAGACTTGTGAAATGGCCATCCCACCTTTAAATTTACTTTTTAAGTTTTTGTTTGCTTTTGCTCTTTTTTTTTTTTTTTTTTTTTTTTGGTGACCGCGTGGGCAACTGTACCCTTGAAGTGGCAGTTTTGGAGACATTACCTTTTAAATTTATAATGTATCACCGATTTTTCTTAATATAAACTACTGATATTAAAAAATATGGAAAGAAATGCCTCCCTTCATGTGAAATGAAATGCTTTGGTGTTATTTGACAGTTCTTTATTATTATTATTATTATTATTATTATTATTTTTACAATGAACTTCAGCAATGCTTCAATTTTAACATCTAACCTATTTTAAAATACTCCTCTAAATTTTTTTAAAAAAATCTATTAAAATCAATAAGGTGTTTGGCAATTTTGGAGTTCAAACAAAAAACTATATCTTATGAGAGTTTTATACTATCTAAGTTTGAATTGATTAATTTGAATCAAAGTTGCTAAACACAACAAAAAAAATTTATAAATTAACTTTTATAATCCATTTTAAAACACTAATTTGATCCGGCTTATTAAAGCTAAAAGCCAGTTTTGTTTAAATCTTTTATAAAATTTAAACTCTTACCTAATTTTAAAATATAGAAAGAAATGACGTGTCAAACACCTTGTACCTATCATAAAATTTTCCAAACATATCCTAAGTTCCAAATCCAAGCCAAATTAAACCCAATCCCCATCCATCCTACATTACTTCCACTTCCACAGCCCCCCACATGGTGAGTCAGGCCAGGCCATTCAATTATGCGATCAATTTTTGCAAAAAATAAAAAATAAAAAATAAAAATCCCACCCGGTTCTCACTGAACTATCTCTTCACAAACACCCTTCCCCACCGATTCCGCGACATTTCCTCCCATTATTCATGTTTCAACCACTACCCCCTTCCACTTCAGTCCACTCTGTCCGCGCGTGTAGTAGCTTTGCCTACGTGGCGTAGTTCATTGGTGGACAGCTCAGGCACTATTCTGACACGCTCATGGAGCCGCGTGCCCCCATCAGAACTGGAGCAAAAGAAGGGGTCGTGTGGAGAGCCCTCGACTTTTACGCGGGTGCTGTGGTGTGAGAGACTGCTCTCTGATCAGCCTTTCATCGTACTTTAGTCACGTCAATCATCTTCACGCGCCCCAACGCGATCTTTTAAGTACGCGCCTTTTTCTTTTTTTTGTCTTTCTCTGCCTAGCTGATCACCGTCCGATCGTCATCCTGAACGAGGGCGTTTTCGTAAATTTTGCGTAATGTGTCACAGTGAGATTAAAAAAAAAAAAAGCGAAAGAGAAGAGAGAGCGAGAGAGTGCAGGTATTTATCGTCAGGTCCTCGAAAGACTCGCTCTTCTCTCTCATCCCTAGATTTGTACGACACGTCGCAGAAGACGAGTGGTGGTAGGACCCAGTTGCAGAGTTGCCAAAAAGAACTAGACGGGTCCTTGTCGTAACAGGGCGTTTGTCGGCTACGTTTAAGGTGCTACATCCGAGTTGAGATTGTACGGTCACGAAAGGCTTCAACTAAATTTAAGCGTCTCTCTGTCTCTCTAATAGAGTCTAAGCCTAGCACAGTATTGTCTCATGAGGCCTTTTTGATCTCCTAGGTTCTACTCTATGTCGTTTTTCTGTCCAAAAAATAAAGTTTGACTGTACTCTCTTTTTTTTTCCCCCTACTCCAGGTTCCATTATTTGTTTATGTTTCTGTGTAATATCTTATAAGATGTTTAGTAAAATTGTTAGAACAATTTTTATTATAGTATATAAGAGCTTAATATTACAGTAATTTTTTTTTTATTATTATAATATATGAGAGTTTTATACTGTTTATAATTAAAAAAAAGTATAAATTACTAACTGCTAAACACAAAATTAGTGTCTTGAATGGATCATAGAAAAACCTATTTAGATAAATATTTTGAAGCGTCTTATGTTTCTCGCTTTGCTTAAGACATACTTAGACATGCATGTAGCCCTTAAAAAAGAATCGAAGAAAATATTAGGTTTTAAAAATATTTATAATTAATATCATATTTTGAAAATGTAAACAAGTTATTTATTATGTAAATAAAAAATATTGACATTATAAACAACAAGGTAAATATATTATTTGCACCATAAATTCATTTTTAGTGTAAATAATTCTAATCATTTACAGAATAAACAAAAAGGTAGATAAATTATTTACATCATAAATTTTGACATTTACAACAAATATTTTCAAAATTTGATATTTATTACAATTAGTTTTAAAAAAGCGACATTTTTTACAATTTTTGAATTTTTTTAAGGGTATTTAAGAGAAGGGTTGAAACTTATAATTCTAGCCGTCTATATTATAAAGCTCTTACATTCTACAGCATAGAGTGAAACTGAACAACAATATAAATGTGAACATGCTATAATATTTCAGTTCAAAGTTTCATTCGTTTTGGCAAACGTTTTACAGTTAACCGATAGATTACCGTAGTTAACCAGGTGGCTGATTGTTAGTTAGGAGTTAATTGGAAGTTAACTGATTGGTTACAGATAGTTAACAACATGTTAATCGGTTGCTTATACATTAAATACAATACTCGTGATGTATATAAAAGAGAAAGAGAATACTCGATACTCAGATACACGTGAATGAGAATTTCAATTTTTCTTTCCAACTCATCTGATCTCTCACACACTCTCTTATCCTTTCATTTCTCTCTCTCTAGAATGTAATATGGTATTAGAGCTAATGTGCTACTAATCGATCGCTGAATCTTGATTCATTTCAGCTTGTTCTTGTCTACTTTGAAGAGAATTCCTACTTTTGCAACCTATTCCAGTTGCTGCCATGGAACTTTAAGTTTTGGTGGTTCAATTGCATCATCTGGCAAATTCGCCATTGATGATCCTTTAAGTTCTTATTTCCTACATCATTTCCTAGTCTCCTGCTTGTCTCTCAGCCATTAACAGGAGATAATTACACTTCATGGAGCCGAGCAGTGCAGATTGCCTTGTCTATGAAGAACAAACTAGGTTTCATTGATGGATCCATCAAGAAACCAGAAGGTACTAATCTGACTCTCTTCAATTCTTAGATTCGAAACAACAATATTGTCATTTCTTTGATCTTGAATTCTGTTTCCAAAGAAGTTTATGCTAGTGTCATATTCTCTGAATCTGCACATAAAATTTAGCTGGATCTTGAAGATAGATTTCAACAAAGCAATAATCCTCGAATTTTTCAACTATGTCGTGAGTTGGTTAATCACAATCAAGATCAAAATTTTGAAAATGTTTACTTTACAAAACTAAAAACACTGTGGGAAGAATTAAGCAATTTCAGACCTGTTTGTAGCTATGAAAAGTGTACTTGTAGAGAAGTTAAAGAATTGAATTCGTACTACCAAATAGAGTAGATTATGACCTTTCTTATGGGACTAAATGAATCTTTGTTCAAGTTAGAGGACAGCTGTTAGTGATGGACTTAATTCCACCAATCAACAAAGTGTTTTCCTTAATTTCACAATAAGAAAGGCAAAAGAAATTTAGTAGTCATAATGCTAGTGATTGTGTTGGCAATTCTATGGCATTTGTTGTAAAACATGATACTAAGAAATTTACTAACAATGAGATTGCAATTGGTGGAGGATCTAAAAACCAAAAGAGAGAGAGACCTTTTTGCATACATTGTCGCACAGTGGAAAATGTTATAAACTTCATGAATATCCACCAAGTTTCAAACTAAGACAGAAGAATCTTTCTCAATTTTCTACTGCTTAAAGTACTCATGTCAATCGCATTTCTAATCAAGTCAGCTGTGAAGACAAGATTGATAAAGACAATGAAAATGTTGAAAATTTCATTCAAAATATCAGCAATAATTAATATCAACAACTAATGTCCATGCTATCTAGTTATCTTTCATCCACAATCAATGAGCAGCAAGAAGTTCCCACTAGCTCACAGACTACAAGTACATGTCTATCAGCATATTGCAATTCTATTGTTTCTTCTGTGACAAATTGGATAGTTGATTCGGGGGATACTAGAGACATCTGTTCAGATGCAAATGCTTTTACTTCTCTAGCACCAATTAAAAACTGCATAGTCACGTTGCCAAATTATGCTCAAATATCTGTTAGTCTCAATGGACATGTTACAATCAATTCAGAATTGATTCTCAAGGATGTATTGTTTGTACCACAATTCAAGTTCAATTGATGTATGTTATTGTCTTACAGCTGATTCTTAACTCACAATTAGCTTCTTTCTTGATCACTTTATGATTCAGGAATCCAACTCCAAGAAGATGATTGGCAGGGGTGAGAAAATCCAAGGTCTATATACTTTTGAAGCAGGAGAATTTGTCACAAATGATACAATACATGTCAACAAAGTATTAGCTCAGATTTGGCACAACAGACTTGGACATTTATTATCCAAGAGACTTGAAGTTTTAAAACATTAACTGAATTGTGATAATTTCAATTTCACTAGTACTGATCCTTGTTTTGTTTGTCCCCTTGCAAAACAAAGACGATTGTCCTTTCTATCCAATAATCACATGTCTCAATTCCCCTTTGATTTGATACTTAGTGATATATGGGGACCATATCGCATTCCCACTCATTTGGTCATAGATACTTTCTAACTTTAGTAGATGACTGTATACATTTTACTTGGATATTCCTGTTTAAACGAAAATCAAATGTTGCTAAGGTTATTCCCAAGTTCTTTCACATGGTTGAAACATAGTTAAATAACAAGATCAAAGTTTTTAGATTAGACAATGCTAGAGAGTTGATATTTATAGAATTTTTCAATGCTAAAGGAGTTACGCATCAGTTTTCTTGTAGAAAGTCCACAGCTAAATTCTGTAGCTGAAATCAGCATCCTCTAAATATGGCTTGTGCTTTGTATTTCCAATCTCGAGTTCCCATTCAATTTTGGGGATATTATGTTCTTATTGCCACCTTTTTAATAAACAAAATCCCATCACCTTTGATTCAACATAAAACACCTTATGAGGTATTATACAAATCCAAAGTTGATTACTCTACTTTCAAAGTATTTGACTACCTTGCTTTTGCATCTACTTTGTCTACTCATTGCACAAAGTTCCAGCCTCGACCTCGTATATGTGTTTTTTTTAGTTATCCTACTAGCATTAAAGGATATAGATTGTTTGATGTGCAAACCAAACAAATCTTTATTTCTAGAGATGTTATTTTTCATGAGAGTGTCTTTCTTTTTCACTCAGTTGTTACCAATGAACAATTAGTGGACTCTTTTCCTTTCCACTCTAAATACCTTGATTTTCCCTCGTCAAACACTATCATCCACCCTAATCCAAATACCACACCTGAAATGATTCCCCAAAAAAGATCTTTACGTCCTACTAAACCACCTTGTTATCTCAAAGAATTCCATTGTAACCTTTTATCTCACCAATGTCATACTACACCCACCACTCCTACCTCACATCCTTTAACTAGTTATCTGTCCTATGATTCACTCCCTACACCTCATAAGCATTTTGCTCTTACTTTCTCATCACATTATGAGCCTTAATTCTATCATCAAGCTGTATAGCATCCTCAATGGAGAGAAGCTATGCAAGTTGAACTCAATGCCATGGAATAAAATCAAACCTAATATGTGGTCTCTTTACCACCAGGCAAACATGCTATTGGCTGTAGATGGATCTACAAAGTTAAACTTAGCTCTGATAGATCTATAGAAAGACACAAAGCTCATTTGGTAGTTAAAGGCTACACTTAACAAGAAGGGATTGATTTTACTAGCACCTTTTCACCTGTGGCAAAATTGGTCACTGTTAAAGTCTTATTAGCCCTTGCTACCTGTCAAAACTAGCAATTGATACAATTAGATGTTAGCAATGCCTTTTTAAATGAGGATCCATTTGAAGAAGGGTATATGGACTTACCTCTTGGTTATGTAAGTTAGGGGAAGCATGTTAAGCAGGGACACAAACTGGTATGCAAACTCAGTAAATCCATAAATGGGCTAAAACAGACCTCATGCCAATGGTACTGTAAGTTCTTGCAAGCACTTCTTGACTTTGGATTCACTCGATCCAAATATGATTATTCATTATTCACAAAAGGCATAGGTTCCTCTTTTGTGGCCTTAATAGTTTATATGGAGCACATTATCATTACCGGTCCTTCATCTACAATAATTAATTCGCTCAAGACTTTTCTTCATAGACAGTTCAAACTCAAAGACCTTGGTAATCTGAAATGTTTTCTTGGACATGAAATTGCTAGATTAGCCAAAGGAATCGTCTTATGTCAAAGACATTATACTTTACAACTTTTAGAAGATGCTAGCTTTCTTGGTTCAAAACCTGTTTCCACCCCTATAGATCCCAGTGTTAAGCTCACTACCTCTGATGGTGATCTCCTTTCAGATGCTTCATAATACGGGCGTCTTGTTAGATGTTTACTTTATCTTACTCTATCCAGACCTGATATTACCTTTGCAGTCCACAAATTAAGCCAATTCATGTCTTACCCATGGGTTCCTCATTTACAAGCTACTCATCATCTTCTTAGATATATCAAATCAACTCCTGGTTATAGCATTTTTTTTCTCTTCCTCTTGTTCCTTACAATTACAAGCATTTTCAAATGCTGATTGGGGCTCATGCCTTGATTCGACAAAGTCAATTACAAGTTTCTGTGTTTTTTTTTGGAGATTTATTAATCTCTTGGAAAGCCAAGAAACAAACTATAATTTCCAGATCATCTGCTAAAGTAGAATATCGAGCTCTAGCCGCTACCACCAATGAGCTAATCTGGCTTCAACAACTTTTGAAGGATTTCCAAATTGATATTTCATCTCCAGCTCTGCTATTTTATGACAATTAAGCTACTATTCATATAGCTTCTAATCCCATTTTCTATGATCGGACTGAGCATATCAAAATTGATTGTCACTTTGTTCATGATAAAGTCAATCTTGGTTTCATCAAATTTCTACCTGTTAGACCTCAACATCAACTTGCAGACATGTTTACTGAAGCTTTACCTTCATCGCTACCATTTTCTTTGTTGTCTAAGATGGCTAAAAAGAACATTTATATGCCATTTGGAGGGAGAGTTTTATAGTTAACCAATAGATTACCATAGTTAACCAAGAGGTTGATAGTTAGTTAGGTGTTCGTTGAAAGTTAATTGATTGGTTACAAATAGTTAGCAACTTGTACTCATGATGTATATAGAAGAGAATACTCGATACTCAGATACACATGAATAAGAATTTCAAATTTTCCCTCCAACTCATTTGATCTCTCTGAATTTCTCTCATCTTGTCATTTCTCTCTCTCTCTAGAATGTAATACAACGTGAAGAGGGAAAACAACAACAAAGTGACGTGAAAAATTATCAACGATGAAAATATGAAGCCGACAAGTAAACCAACAAGAAAGAATAATTGAGAATAAACAATACGAAGAGCATAAATTCCAAAAGTATTACAGAATACATGGATAGGGAACACGAACAACAGTCCGAGTACGATAACAAACTGATAAATTAAGGGTCCGTTTGATAAATAGATTCGAATTAGTTATTTGATTTGAGTTGTGTGACTTGAATCAAAATTTGAATTAGTGATTTGAATTGTTATCTAACTTGACGTTTGAATGTGCATTTAAGTTTTAATTTGAATATGAAATAAAATTTAAATTTGTGTCTTAAGAGGCAGTGAAAATAATTTTGATTTATCAATAAATTTAATAAAATCTTAAAAAATATGCAACATGGATCTTAATTTATTCCTCTCTTCACTAGGAACACAATGAAAAAAGAATCATCTCAATTGGATATTAAATGAAGAAATTATGATTTTTTTCTCAAATATAGGAGAGAGAATTTCAGCTTTTACTGTAGCAAAGATATCATAATATTAAGAGTTTAGGGGAGAGTCAGAACTTTGAAAACTTGGTTTTTTGATACTTATTTGATTAAGATTTTAGGAGAAACAAACACGTATCTAAATTTGAGTCCAGAGAATATACAATCCAAACAGACCCTAAAAGAATCTTTAGAACTTCAAAAACAAAGAACAACATCCAGCTTGGAAACGACATTACAATGATAAACAACAAGTAAAAAAACAACAACATAGGGGAACGACACGAGCATCTAACATGAACTGGGATAAATTGAAACAACAGCAAAGAACATCTAACAAAGAACAGCATCCAGCTTGGAAACGACATAACAATAATAAACGACAAGAGAAAAAACAACAACAACAACAAAGGGAAACGACACGAACATCTAACATGAACAGGGAAAATGACAGTAGCATGAGAACAATGAATCTCCTGGATTTTTATTCTCTAGAAAATCCGATGGCAAAAGATATGTCCAGTACCCTTCCACAGTGGGGCTTTTTATTTTATTTTATAAAGAAAAGACTTCCATAATTGACAATTGGTGACTTGTATATTTGAACCAGGAAGGAATGGATAATACACTGAAGTAGTAATATTCCACCGTAACCCATATTGAAATACATATGTACATGATCAATGAGATCCTTACCGTCAGATACATCTGATTTCTATCATGCTTGAGAGCTCGAAGTAATCCAGTGTAGCTGATGAACCAAATCCCAATGACGCCAAAGGTTGGTAATTGAGAAATTACATATCCAAGTTAAAAAAGGAAATCTAAAGTATAATGCACAAAGTTTCAGAAAAATCTAAAGGATAATACACATATAGTTAAAGAATAAAACTCTGGAAAGCATGATTCTTGGCAGATCGGTATCCAGCTTGGCATATTCCATAATGGAGTATGTAGGCCTTGCTTAATTATTTTAGTAGTTTTCTATATGCGTGCATCTGCACCATTAAGGTGATCTTGTTACACGTATATTTTTCTTGTTATTTAATTCGCTTGCCCATTTTTGTAGAGAGCTTGGTTTATTCATTTATTTCTTTTCTCTTTTTCTCCAGTTGGTTTCATGTACTAACTCATTTTTATAATTGATTTTTCCGAGGACTTTTCAGTGGTAACTAGTTTACATTCTAGTATATGTAGAAATACCCAACCATAATATATATATATATATATTAAAGAAAAGAAAAGAGAATGCATGTTCATATTGTTGATCCCTATCGTTTATCTTATGCCATTATCTTATTTATGAATAACAACGATATATTCTTTAAGATTTCACATTCGTCAGTAAACAAAAGCTTGTAACTTGAAGCTTTAAGCTGAAGGTGGTTTAATTTGACTGATCATATATTGTCACGCCCTCAAAATAAGAGGTGACAGATTAATTAGGTTAATTAAACTAAATTTTAATGACAATTACCAATTAAATAAAATTTGAATTAATTGAAAATGTGACAATTTAAAACTTTTTAAAACAATTACTTTTAAATTACAGCAGACAAAATGGAATAAAATAAACAAGACAAATAAATACAAGTAAATACAAGCCGGGCCCCACCGGACGTATATTTGCACACACACATAGTATTGACAAATAATAAATTACAACCAAGTCCAATGCGAGAAATAAAGATTAAAATATTTGCCTTGATTTAGATAAATAAATAATCTAGATAGAATCCCTATAACTCACGAGTTCGCCTTGTAGCCTCCCAATTAGTTTTAAGCTGAAGTCCACCTAGAGGGGGGAAAAAGGTTTAATAAAAGAAAAAAAATATGAGTGAAGAGCTCAGTAGGACTAAGTTTGAAATCATTTAATTTGAATATAAAATTTATCATTTCAAAAAAATATCTAGAAAACACAATGAATAAATTCAATTTAATCATTCTTACCGAAATAGTCTCTCATTCGATTGAAAATGAATTCATTATCTTATTTCGGGTAAACCATTAAATATCACCACCATAGTGGCTTAGGTGAGTTTCAGAACCTGCCCCTAAGGTCGTTCTCTACACGACTCGATATCTGAAAATGGCATCATGCCCTAATGTATAAATCATTATTCAAATCTCATTTTACTAAGTGAGTTCTCTTACATTCATTATGCAGTTCATTATGGATATCACATCTTTCAACAATTTATGAAAACAACTTATAAATCCTTTTTAGTCATTTACTAAAAACATTTTGAAAGAAATTACTTTGCGGCCAAAACCATTTAAAAGCATGATTACCAAAGAAGGGGGAAAAAACCTACCTTAAAGTCCTACATCATGATCCAACACTGCAGTCCCGACCTGCTATATATTAGCTCCACGAAACCACGAACAACCTTAAAGGTAAACTAAGTTCATCAACATCTAGCTTGGAGTATTCTACAATACTATGCTATCTTATGGTGTCTTAGTATGCTCTTAAAATTCACAAGATCATATTACAAGGTCAAAGTCTCAATCTAGGTTTTAAATGGTGAAAATGATTGAAAACCAGTAAAATTTCATGAAGTCTGGTTGGCTTGTCGAACTACACAGTTCAACGTACCGGCCGTACAGCACCAGCATGCTGAACTGGCCTAGGTTCCGCCTGCCAACGATATGAATCCAGCATGTCGAACTCATGAGTCCAGCCTGCCGATGCTCATGATCGGCTTGTCGAACTAGGAAAAATCTGGGACGTCCGAGACTTTGAGTTTCAGTCTCCCTGAGCTCAAAATCTTATTTTAAACCTGTTTTTCAATTCCTAGAGCATGCATAAGGTTGATAAATGATAAAAAAAAAACATATTGGAACACTTTTTAACACCTTTAAACAAGTTTTACATAGAAATTTTAAATTATTCCAAAAATAAGAAAAAGAGAAAAAACTTGATTTAGCTTGATTTCATTAAATCAAGCTTAGATTCATGAGGGTTTGGGTTCTACTAACTTAGATAGAAGGGTTTTTACGTAAAAAAAAAACTCGAATTTCAACACTCAAAAAAAATTAAAAAATTTAGACAAAAGTTTGAAATTTGAAAAATAAAGGGGCTGTTTGGTATTGTTTTCAAAATAGGTGAAAATGTTTTTGTTTTGAAAAATAAAAATTTTTTGAGAATTATGCTGAGATTGTTTTTAAAATTTTTGCCTCAAAAAATGTACGAAAACATTTTCAAAAATTCTGAGAATGAAACCAAATGGGGCCAAGAAACTAACCTTGAGCTTGAAACCAAGTTTATGGAGGCTCAATCTTGCTTCCAAGCTTCCAATCCAGCTGAAGATAAAAGCTCTTGCTCAAATTTCTGGAATGAAATTGAGAAAGAAAGGAGAGAGGGAGAGCCAGCGTGGGAGAGAGAGGGAAAGACAGAGAAAGTGAGTCTGAGAGAGTGAGGGGGAAAGAGTAAGGGAGAGAGGGATAAATAGAGAGGGAAAGGATAGTTTCTCAGAGTGAAAACTATATCCCGTACATGGTTTTCCAAAAGGGACATACTGGCTATTTGACAAATTATTTTGTTTAAAAATTTAAAATGACAAATTAAAGTAATTAAAAGTAAGATTAATTTGAAAATACCACAAAATAATTAAATTAAGTTCAAATTACATTAAAGCATACTAATTTACCATGTTACACACTAATTATATATATATATATATATATATATATGGAAAGCATGAATTCTACTAAATTAATTCATGGACCATAGTTCTTCGTTGAGAGGGAGGATAAAAGCCAAAAAAAAAAAAAGAAGAAGAAGAAGAAGGAGGTTTCAGTGACAATAAAATGGAAAAATAAGTCCCCGTTGCGTTAGTTCTACGTATTAGTACATGATGTTGGTTGCATTACACCACTAGCTAACTTCGAGCTTTTTTTTTTTTTTTTTGGTTGCCAATTGGTTTAATTAAATTAGGGAAGCTCATCGTGAAAGATAAATTAATTAAAGAGGTAAGCGCTATGAAAGGTCAACTACTAAGACGCACGCTTACTTTCTATCAAGGCAAATAGAAAGTAGAGATTAATTCTTTTCCCCTTTTAATAGTGTTTATTTAATGAGTTTTATGGGTCCCAAAAACACAGACAACGAGAAAAAAAATGTCTTACATTTTCCTTTATATTAATTCTCTGTCAATAAGAAAGAATGTGAAATGTCCTTATATGTTTAAATTTAAATGCTATAATTTAATGATAGTTTAGTTACATAAAAGCATAATTTAGTGATTACATTAACAAGATGACCGTTTTTGAACTAGTAAAAGTTAGAAAGAAAATGAGGTTGCTTTCCTTTATATTATCAAATAAATAAGTAAACATAAAAAAAAAAAGTAATTTATAAGTCTAGTATCTTACTTTTCTTTTAAACTCATTATCTTTCTCATTATATTCTTTTACAGTTTGATAAACACGTCTTAAAATTCACTAGGTGGAGAGAGCATAATGCCTAGTTAAATAATCTAGAGTGCGTTTGTTTCGTAGCTCAAATCTTAATTTGAATCATTTTACTACAGTATTTTCTCTCATAAAAATTTAAATTTTCATTTAAATTTTCTATTCAAATCTATGAACCAAAAGGACTCCTAATAGATGAAGATTTTTATAGTCACTCTACCGATCTATAATGAAGAATAACAAATAATAAATAAAATTAGAGAAGAGAATTAAATAGGTTCGTTAAAGGGAAGATGACCCTCAAATGACAAATATTGTTGGCACTTCAAGGTCCAACACCTCCCAATAGATATCATTCAAGATATTCAAATGCAGGAAGATTACAATATCATCTTCACTACTAAAGAGATATGAGAACAACTCATAATTTGAAAAAAAAAAAAGATAAAAGAAAAACTAATATTTATTGCCACTACCCCACCACGATTGCATCATCCCATCAACCGCAAAATTGAAGGGAACGCCAGCGACTAAGGAATAAATTAACAACTAAATACCTTGACTAATTCAAAATTGAAATTAAATAACAAACATAAATATGAAAATAAAATATCAATATATGCATATGTTTACGGATGTTACCCATGCTTTTGATCATCTAACTTCTTTGAATCATGATTGTACAAGATTATAACCATAACTGTAGAACAAACAAACATAGGAATCGGTCCAAAAAACCACATAAGAAAACTTAGAGCCAAGTACAAAGCTCGAAGCCCTAGCGACCAGCACTCGCCGCCTCTCACAACCTCAAATTCCACCTTGCTTTTCAAGTGAACGACCGGTCCCGGAGTGCTTATTAGGTAGTTTGCATAGACAAAGTGCCGAAGCGATTGAACAAAGAAGGAGAAGGCAATGAGGAAGCAAGTTATTAGGCATATGTACTTTATGGACACCACGGACGACTTTGTGTTGCCATAGATGATCTTGCTCGGAACAAAATTTTTTATGTTCGAATTCGCAATCCAAGTTCCGATAAGCGAGCATAGCGTTAGCGAAATCGTGGACATGTTAGTCGTCGCGGATATGTTGGAAGTGATCACGCTTAGAGCGGTTTGAACTTCTTGTTTATCATTACTCTGCAAATCATGTCATAGACGGCAAGATCATGATAATGGAATCTAAGGAATAATCTGGTTAATTAGGAAAATTTTAAAAAGGATATATGTATATAGTACTTGCCTGCATAACTTTGTCAACCCAAATTCTCTTGTCCCGGTTCTCGTAGCCCATGGCTGTGGTTAGAGGATTATGAAGGTATTTGTGCAGGAGGAGAAGATGGTAAAGAAACACTATTAGAAGCCCACTTGGGACCAACACCACGTCCAAGTACTCTTTTTGAAAAACTAAAGTCATTTTTTTTTGTGGGGTTTTTTTTTTTTGGAGTATTGGAAAAAGGAGTTAAAAGGGTGCCTAATATTCTCAGCTTCTGTTTGCAATATTTAGGTTTTAATGAACAAGGCTTCTTGTCCTTGCTGGGTTTTTATTTGTGCAAAGAGGGCCAGATTTGACTTTTCTTTTTTTTTTTTAATAATCACACTAACAGTGTTGAAATGACAGCATGGAGGATGAAGTTGGCGGTATATTGAGCATGATTCAAAGTACTCTTTTGAGAAAAATAGAAAATAATACAGGAAGTGCTTTAGTGTCTCTAAAGTAAGTTTCTTTCTCGATAGCTAATCACGTGCGTTGCCTTTGGGAAGCACAGCTGGCCTTAATTCACTTTCCTAACTACCGCAATTGTTTGATATCTTATGGGCAAATGGGCAGGTCGTGTATAAATAACCAAGTTAATTAAATGCAGTTTTCTTTCCTTTCTTTAAGAATTTTAGGTTCACGTTTTTGACTTTACGACTGCACAGCAGAGCAAAACAGGAAGGAAAGGTACGTATCTTATTTTAAATGTGAGGAGGAATCTAAAATAGATTCGTCGCCTGAGAGATTCGAACTCTCGCGGGGAAACCCCATGTACTTAGCAGGCACACGCCTTAACCACTCGGCCAAAGCGACGTTTCCATAATGAAAGAGATACATATTATACCATATACCGTCACTTGCTTTTTTTTTTTTAATTATTAATAACTACCGTAAATTTAAAGTAGGTTTGATAAACAGATCTAAATTGTATTAATTTAAATTATTTTGATTTAAATTGCTATTTAAATTAAAGTTTAAATGTGTATTTAAAGGGTTAATCTGAATAAAAAATAAAATATGAATTTGTATTTAGATAAATAATGGAAAAAACTTTTGATTTATGAATAAATCTATCAAAATCTTAATGCTCATGATATTAAAAAAAATATACAATATGGATTTTAATTCATTCGTCTCTTTATTAGGAACGAAAAAAAAATCGTCTCAATTAAATATCAAATGAAAAACTTATGATATTTTTTTCCTTAAATATAGAAGAAAGAAAAAGTAACTTTTACTATGAAATATTGATCGAGTTGGGAGAATTTAAAGGAAAGGGTGAACTCTAAAAAGTGGACTCAAAATCTATTGACTTGATTCTATTGGTTTAAATTTTGCCAATACCAAACACATATTCAAGCTCTTACGTACACTCTAAATTCAATAAATCAATCCAGTCCATGAAAAAAAAGGCCTTAAAAATTGTGTGTTTGCGGAGAAAGAAAGTGTCCATGAAAATTATGAGACCGTTTAATTAATTTACCTCAAGACATATTTGACATACCGTATTATATTATAATATATTGTATTGTATTATATTATATTATATATAAAAAATATAATATAATATAATATAATATAATATAATATGTCAAATAAACCCTCAATTGTATACGTTGGCCTCATTTGATTAACTTACCTCAATAATAACGTTTTCAAAAGAAAAATAAATAAATAAAAAACGTGCGTATCCTAACTGGAAAAGGGTTTTTTTATGCCCTAATTTTTATTTTTTTTTTCGTTGTCCTCATCCTATTAACTTACCTCGGTAATAACGTTTTCATTAACAAAAAAAAATATATATGTAACGTGCATGTCCTAACTAGAAAAGGTGGACAGTAAAACTGCAATGTTTTGAATACGACTGAAAAATATATTATTCATGACAAGAAAAACAAAAACATCAGAGATAATTATCTTTTATAACTTCTATTTCATTTATTCTAACTCTATATTTTTAGTTTTTGATACCATTAAATATATACTTTGAGATCAAATTTTATATATAAATTTTTACATTATCTCAATCAACAGTTAATTTTCTACCTTTAAGATGACTAAAATTATCCTTAAATAAAAGACTAAAAATTAAATCTTTCAAAAAATAAAAAGAAAACAAAAACAAAAATACACAAAACACCTATTTTGAGAGTATGTTATACAATTTTTTTAAGTCAAAACCCTTAAAATTAAGGCTTGTAAGATAGAAAAGTTTTCTTATTTCTCAATTTAAATATACTTTGGGTAATTTCTTAGGCCTAAAGATTGATCGAGAAAAGGTCAAATTTGTGTATTAGATCTAATCACAAAAATATACATTCGATGAGTTAAAAATTTAAAAGTATAATATTTGAATAAACCTAAGATATAAGGTATAAAAAGGTAAATAACTCAAAATGATAATTAACTTGTTTGGCCTTGATACTGAAAAACAATTATTTTTGTGTTTAAAAACAGAGTACAACTTTTAGTCTTTTGTTTTTGAAAATAGCAGAAACACAGTTTTTTTTTTTTTTTTTAAAAAAAGAATAATAGAGAACAATCCTAAACAGGAATACCATTTTTACTGCTTCAGTTCAATTTGTAGTTCTGGTTCTCCTTGTCCGTAATATCATTTTAAAAATAGGGGGAAAACAGTAATGGCCTTTTAGCTTTTTTGTTTTTGACTTTTAATTCAATCCCCACAAATAGTTAAAATTTAATAAATTTAATAAATGGCTAAAATGCTTTGGAATCAAACTCTTGTATTTGTAGGTTACAATGGTTAATTCACTGTAAGAGACATTGTAATGTCTCTCATGTGTTATAATATCTTAAAACACAAGAGAATATAAAAATACATATTTTTAATGTATTTGACATCAGCGTGTAGTACCATGGTGCTAAAAACAAAGGCTGTTTAGTGCCGTGGTGCCCATTATTGTTCAATACAAATCTTGATGATTTTTAATTAGTGTCGTAGTGCCAAAAGCTAGCATTGCAGCACCCGCTTGAGTTGATGTGTGTTGAAATATTATTATGTCTTTTGAATTATTTTGAACCGGTGTGTTTATTGGTTGTATGTTTTCATACAAACTTGAATGCCTATTATCAATGAACATATTCATTGTAATAGATACAATGCTACATCAAAAGATATACATACGGTGGAAAAGTACCTTTCGATGAAAGGCTGCATATATTGCAACAATTCTATTGGTTCATGAAACAACACCTTACTATTTATTAAATCTCTAAAATTTTACTGGTTTTATATATGGTTTTAGAACATAATATTATTGCTAATTATCGTGTTCATGAATTTATTATATCTTGAGAGTAATTTATCATAAAAACCTGTTAATAAACTTTATAATAAAGATAAATAAAACATTTTAAAAAGTAATTTAATACGTCTCAAACTCATTTTTATTTCTAGAAATTAAAAGCCTCCATTTCTTGCCCCATATACAAATACAGCAACATTTCCTTTAGCATGTCCATTACTTTACCTCTGGTGGATGACAAGTTGGCACCTAATCCACAATAGAATAAATAATTTTTGAAATACATCTTACAAAAAAAAGTCATCAAACTAGAAATTTGTTGAAAGTCACGTCATATACCATTACCAAGTCCTATTTGTCGTTAATGCCATTCTTCTTCTCCAGGTCTTTTATAAATCATATTTTATTTCCTTGACAAATTCCTGCTGTATACGTTTTTGTCACACTCACCTCACATTCTCAACCTCTTATATAACGTTTTACTAATTTGTCCATATATTCTGATGCAAATCCATTTATACCTTGTAAATGAAGCAAGCATTATTTTGTGCTAATTTCAGCTTGGATTATTCGGAAAAAACTCAGCTTCTAGATTTATACTTAAACACCCCAAGAGCTTGCTTGAAAAAGATTGAAAAGGGTGTCAAAAGTCAAGGAACCAAATTTAGACCATCTTTTCAGATATACAAATTAAAAACGACTAAAAATCTCTTTTGATCTTTTCAAACTTCGTATGATGGTATAAATCGAAATTTCTCTAAAATAATTCCCTACACTAATTGACAGAATTTTGGGTACAATTTTCAGATCCCATCCTGCGGTAATTTCCTTCCATGAATCTGAGCCGTCAACCCCACCTCAGATCTTCTCTCACCAACCCCTTTCAGCCGTTGATTATTACTATTATGATACCCAGAGGGATACTGGTGCTTATGCAGAGGCTTGGAATTGGAATCCAAGAAATGCAGCATCGTGACCATGATTAGAGAAGAAACAAACATGGGAATGGGACCAAAGAACCAGAGAAACAAATTGAGAGCAAAATACAGGGCTCTAAGCCCAACAGCCCAGAAATTGCTTCCCCTTATAACAGCAATCTCAACGTACTCAAGTGGGATGTCACTCAAGGGCGTGCTTATGAGATAATTGGCGTGCACGAATTGCTGAGCAGATTGAACGAAGAAGAAGAATGAAAGAAGGAAACAAGACAGAAGACAAACGTATTTGATCGAAATCGTCAAAGCCCTCGTGTCCCCGTAGATTAACTCGCTCTGGAAGACGCTCGTCGAAGAGCTCCCGAGCCACGCCCCGATGAGAGAGCTCAAAGTCAGCGAGACCGAACACAAGGATGTCGCCGCCGATTTGTTGGAGTTTATCACCGTCAGGGCTGTTCCCATGTCCTCCTTGTCCAACTGAAAAAAAAGAAGAAAAATTTAGAACATTTTGATCCCTTTTTTTTTCAAAGTTAACGAGGAGGTGCAGTTTTCAATTTTGAGAATTCTAATCACAACGTCGACGTTGCTTTTGCCGTTTACGGCCGCTTTCCAGCGTTCTTCTTCACTTATTTTATTGTTTGTCTCACTTGAGCGTCGGAGTTACTACTTTCAGTAGGTATCCCTCCGGTGTGCATTAAGGCGGAGAGATGGAGAATGGGCAAAGATGGTGAAGGAAAATTGATGTTGTGATTTTACTTGAACATTTTTGTTTTTTACCTGCATAATTCTTTCAACCCAAGCTTTCTTGTCGTTGTTTTCGAAGCCAATGACGGTGGTGTGAGGGCGGTTGAGGCATCTGTGGAGGAGGAAGAGATGGTAAGCAAACATGATGAGCAATCCACTTGGGACCAACGCCAAATCCAGTTTCTGTTTCTCAAAACTCATGTCTAGTTTTTTTTCCTGCTGATTTTCCTCTATTCTTTGTTGTTGTTCTTGGGGTCCTACTACTTGTCCAATGAGAACCTAAAAAAAAAAAAAAAAGACGAGTTTATTGGGTTAGGTTGGAGGTTTTGGATTAGCGGAAACCATAACACTAACAATCTATGTTAATTATTTAAGCGTGATCCTTTTGACTTGTAGCATTGGATGAGAATGGCAGCTTGCAAGTCCTCTTATTCCAATTCAGATGGCTAACAACAAAGCATAATTCCACCAAAATAAGGTCCAGTAGATTAAAAAAAAAATTGTTAGGGGTTTAACTAAAAACTGTAGATGTTAGAATATAAAACTATTGTTAGCCCATCACATAACCATAAGTAAAAAAAAAAATTTGAGTAATATAAGATAATCATAAATCTATAAAGATAATGTGTTATTTTACTCTACACATTGACCTTTTAAAATTGAATCATAAATATTCATAAAGTCTAATTTTTATATCATGGTATCAGAGTCCAAGAAACTCAAACAAAGAGACTGGGTCAACACAATACAAGATTGACAACTTTAAAGAAAGCATCATCTTAAAGGTGCACAAAGAGTAATAAAAGCAAGGGTAAATTGCCACGTTAGTTTTTAACTTTTCACGAAAGTGTGATTTTAGTTTCTAACTTTTTTTGATTTATCAGTCCCCAAACTTTTATCTTAATTGCTGAAAGACCAATTTAACATGTTAATAGTTAATTTTGGGGATCAATTTACCACCTTTTTTTTATAACTTTGAGGACTAGTTTGTTACCTTTTTTGATAACTTTGAGGACCTATTTGTCATATTTTTCATCCAAAATTAACCGCTTAACCTTTAAATTGGTCCCTCAGTAACTAAAATCAAATATTGGGGACTAATAAATCAAAATAAAATATTGAGGACCAAATGTTTATTTTTGTGAAAGATTGGATACTACTAGAGCAATTTACACTAACAATAAAGAAGAAAAATTATAGACTTAAAAAGGATAGTGAGCAACTCAGCTTAAACTTCACGGATTGACCTTTACATGGAAGATTAAGCCCATGAAAAGTTCTATTTTCATTACTAATTGCTTAAGCTTTTGTGAGCAGCGGTAATTTAACAGTAGTAAATTTTTAATTTGTAGGGAATGAAGGTTAGCAACCAACTGACCTGGACTTGTAATTCTTTCTAGTGTTGCTTCTAATAGTTTATAAGGTTTGTCTACTTATGATTTCTATTAAATTATTGAGTCTAACAAAAGCAACAGTAATCCTACACGGAAACATTAGGCTGACAATGACATATCATGTTCTAAATTCCAATTAAACTCACTGTTTTATTGATATCAAAAACAAAAATTTTACATTTTCTTACCCCTTTGTACGGTTTTCCTGTTTGAATCATTAAATAAATACTAGGATGAAACATACGTCCCACTAGCCATTCCACCTTTTGGACGAATTTGTTTCTGTCAATTTTGGCAGCGTAAGTACTAAATTTTTCATGCAATTGGCTCGCCCAAAAAAATTGATGGATGATACTAAGATCCTTCATGGAGTAATATCTATCTTATTTTACTTTTTTTTTCTTTTTAAATTGGGATTTTCCTAACCTATTTGGACATATATCAATAGAAAGTTGAGATGCTTGGCATCAGATATTTTCTCTTCATCTATGATTAATCTCTACACATTTGAAGAGAAACCATAAACTCGGTATAAAATCAGTATAGAAATCTGCCACATTTTAACGTCACACATGAAAATTGAGTCAATTAACCATTTAGTTCTGGTTTCGTACAAGCAAAGATTAGTGGCTGACTGAATAATATTCTTCTTATTTAAAACATATAGACAAGGACAGTTACAGGATCAACCACTTAGTCAAACACGATGAAGTGTCAAGCTTAAATTCCAAGGGAACACTTCAATCAAATGACCTTAAACCAAACAGGGGAGTTTTCTTATAGCGACTGAAGCCAGCCTCCAAGAAAAGCTTTTCCCACTCTTTCTCGCTTCTTTCTCCTCCGGTAGCCAAAATCACCATCGACAGGTCTTGGTAGAGTTTTGCTTAAGTTAGTTCATGCTCATCTTTATCCATGTCTAACACCATGTCTATTATTTTAACCTTTCCTTCACCATTACTGGTAATAGCTCCCCTGCAGTTCCTCAGAATCTTCAAGCAGTTCTCATCGGTCCAGTCATGTAAAACCAACTGACAAAAAAAAAAAGGAGAAAGAGAAAAGAGAAATAACCCATCCATGAAATCCTGTTTATCTTCTTTTCGTAACAAAAGTAAAGGTAAAGCACTTGTTCTTCTGACTTCCCTAACACTAGAGGTGTCCACAGAGTCCGTGAATCTGCCTAATCCAAACCAATACGCCGGAATGGATTGGGGTTGGGAGTCGTTTTGGGTTGATGTTTTTTTATTGGTTTGTGGATTCATTCTCCTGATTTCCCCAACAGCAATACTACTAGAAGTTTGCCAAAATTTTAAGATCAATTGACTTTAATTTATGCCTATAACATGACAAATTGCTATGAGAAATAAACAGATCAAAGGAAAAAGAGAGCCCCATTTCAGTTCTTGAAGAGGGAACAAGACAAACTGTATACCTTAAGTAGCGTAGCATCAGCTGGAGGAATGAACCGAAACATGTCACCTGCAATAAACTTCAAGTCTGGGCTCTCTGAAAAATTAGCAACCACATGGGGTGGATCAAGCACTGTGCATTTCAGATGAGTAAATGCCTCAGTAAGGACGTTGCAGATAGTTCCTGCACCACTGCCTGCATCGAGCAACGAACTTAGTCCCTCAAAAATTTGCTTGCAGTCCTTGACAACCAAATTTAACATCTCGGAATCACCGGCCTTTGCCTCATTGAAAAGATTGTTGAATTTTGGATTATTGTCCATGTAGTCCCAGAGGCTCAATCCATGTGCCGCCTCAAATGTTGTTACTGCCTTGTCCTCTCTAAGCCAATTGCTGAGAAAAGGAAATGGATTCACAACATCTGGATCGAGCATTGCCTTAACCATGGGTGTTAAGCAGGGAAGCTTTTCTTCACGAGGAGTCTAGACTAATAGGGTGTTTGGTCGGGTGGTTAGAATTATTTTTACTGTAACATGTAAAAACTTTACACTAGTCATAACTAAAAAAGTAGTACGAACCATAATTCCAAACACCTTCTAAGGTGTTAGATCACATGCTTCTTTTCCTTCTTGAATATTTTGACCAACTTTTGTTGAAGTAAAGAAGCCTTGGTGTATCAACTGGCGCATTAGACGACGGAGGAAGCTTGTTTTGAGACCAACTCGGGGAGAGCGATGGGCTGGCCGTGGTGGTTGATTATGTCCGATACGCCTAATTGAACTACGCAGATGAGAGACATGGAACTTAGGTAATTTAGTCCATGTTTGTACAAATGAGACTGGGCTTTTAACAGCTCATTGGATCCTTGGCCTCGAAGTAGATCCATAATCTCCTTAGGAAGCAGCAACTAGAGGATCTTAAAATTAGGTAAGGCAGAAAATTAAGAAAGAAATGTCTTTATTCTCTTGAGGTATATCCTAAAAAGTCAGACCATACCTTTTTCGGACTTGTAAAATATCTAGGGGAATATCACTTAAACATATCATCTCCAATCTGTGATGCAAGAATGGGTCAGCCCGGCCCGGCCTTGCCCGTTCTCCTTAGGCCCACGCGGGTCTCGGGCTTGCCTTGCCCAGCCCACGAATTTTGTGTGCCAGGCCGCGTCGGCCCATATTAGAATTACCTTTGTCCGGCCCAACACATGGGCCGTGCTGAGCCATGCCGTGGGCCATATCAGGCCATGCTGTGGGCCTTAAATGGGTCAACCCATCTAAGCATACAAATTTTAATTTTTTAATTTTTATTTTTATTTTTGAATTTTTAAACAAGTTAACAAATATAAAAGTTTGAATAGTCAAGGGAAATATAAAAAGGGATATTCTATTTATTATTGCCTCATTAAAAATCTTTCTAAGGAAAATCCAGTAGGATAAAACCTTGGTTTTATTTTTCAAAAGCAAAGTATGCCTAGAAGAAAAAAAAATGAAAAGAAAAGAAAAGAAAAGAAAAAGAGCTTGCTAGCCTATTGTAATATGATATGTGAGGCCTTGTCTCAATTTTGCTTCTTAGAAGAAACAAAGCATGCCTACAAGCAAAAAAAAAAAAAAAATGCTATGATGAGTGAGGCCTTTTACTTGAGAAGGCCATACTCAACCATGTACACCCGTGAATGAACATGAAAAAATATATATAAATATAAATATATATATATATATATATATATATATATAGTTAGGCCACAATGGGCCTTCGGTAGGCTGGCCCATTGTGGGCCTGTATAGGCCTTCAATGGCCGGGATGGTTGGCCTCTTATGGGCTTAGACAGGCCAGCCAGCGCAGCCCGGCCCATGGTCCGACATATGTTAGCCCAGCCCATCAGTATTTATGGGCTAGGCCAGGCCAGGCCGTGCTTTGAACAATGCCGAGCCTTGCCAGCCCGGCTTATCACTGTAGCAAGACAGGCCCGGGTCGGCCCATGGGCCTCGGCCCATTGTTGCATCTCTATCTCCAATAAACAATGACATTGTAGAGTCTCCTACCCCCATCTACCTTGAAAACGAGCTTATTCCTTCAACAACTTTCTTAGTCTCTTTCACAGTCAAGTTGATCAATATGCCTAATCGTTGTACACAGCCCAATCACTAAAACCAATCAAGTCTGTGTCTTTTAAGAATTGTGGAGCCAAATTCAATGCTTTTTACAATATCACTCTACCCAAAAAATTTTGGGAATCGACAGTCTCGATAAGGAAACTGTGGGGTCAGAAGTAGTGCGGGAAGCCCTTTGGGGTGTGGGGCAGAGCTCCAGCCCAAAATTGTACGACAAAAGTGGAAGAAAATGTGAAAAACACAAAGGAAAAACAGGTTTTTTTAACCTAGAAGTGTGTCCTGCAAAGAAATATTCTTGTGGCCACGCGGTAAGATAGAAGCTATGTGCAACTGTGCCCTTGAGGTCTTATGGCTGCTTGTAGAGTGAAGCAAGTCATAAGACAAGGAGAAATCTCGCACAGCCAAGCATAAAAAGTATGTGGCCGCACGTGTCAATGTGTTGAAGTTCGTGTTTTGCGATTTTTTAGAGTTTGTTATCTATTCATTCTTAAACCTATAAATAGATAGGTTGTGTTTTTTCTTTGTAAAGTGAAAACTCAAAAAATTTAGTTGAGAGAGAAGTTAGAGAAAATTCTAGATAGAGTATGTACAATTTTCTCTTGTAAACATATTCATCATTATAGTGAATTATTCTGCAGTAGTTAAAAGTGGACGTCGTTCTCACATCAAGAGTGAACCGCTATAAATTTTTATGTTGTTATTTTTTTTTTGGTATATTTTTTATTCTTGGTAGAATTAGAGCTTCTAATTTGTAACAAGAACCACTTTTCCAAGACATGGCATAGAGCGAAGGCAATTGGAATCAAACTTGATCTCAACAAAGAGGGAGTACAATGATGGGATCTTTGAAGCTAATGATTGGCATTTTGTAGCTGATGCTGCCCGCATAGAATGACGACAAGTGTATGCTTATCTTAAGAAGTTATAGAGAATCTATCCAAAGCAACTGCGGAAAAAAGATATCATGAGTGAAAATTATAACGATGGAACTGCGTTGACGGAGGCAAAATTAAGCTATGATAAATCCTGGATTTGCTCGGTGAGATAACTGGTATAGTTGGAATTAGATTAGTTATCGAGATTTTTCCTTGATATCATATCTAGGCCAGAGTTGACTTCAAAACGTCCAGTGAAAAGAATTGAAATGCAATCAAAAATCAAATTAGGCTTTACTTATCGCTCATCCCTACAAATCCAATTAGTTGCACCTATTTGTGATGCCTAATTGAGTTTTATTGGGTTATGAGAAGACCATCATTTTAGTCTTTTTTTTATGCAAGACAAGAGAATTTTTTATTTTAATTTTTGGTATTTGACATGAGCATAAGTACACTTTAGATGGTAATTTTTTATTCAACTATTTACTAACTTGAGCATATTTTGTATCATTTCGATCTCTCTGATAAGTTTTCATCTTTTTCAATCACTAACGCGTAGAAAGTTTCATTGAAAATTTAATCTCAAAATAGTACTCCAAAATGTCCTTTCCATACCATATTTCAACAGGTTGGTACCCTCATAAATATGATTTGATTTTCATTATTGCTTGCCTAACGTTTTTTCCCGCTGGAATTTATTGCGCCCCATGTGTCCGACCTATCCTACCCCACCTCACCTTAGTGTCCTATTAATATAGACAAAATGAGAGGTTCACCCGGAGCTTGTTTTATACCTAAATTTGCAACAAAGAAATTCACACGCACGTGTTTTACCTAAGAAATTTAGCAATTATAAAAGGTTTTTTTGGTTAAATTTGTAGGTAAGAAACTTGGGATGC